>JAQSNX010004354.1:0-46861 GCA_029532605.1 Oreochromis grahami
TTGTCAGAACACCGGATCTAAACTCCAAACACACAGTACGCCATCACTGAGAATAAAAAACTGTCTAAATTCTTTCATTTTTGATCAATTTGTGGCTGATCATTTTATTTAATGACCATTCGAGCTCGAATGCTCATTGGATGTGCTTTTGGCAGACTGAAAGCACAGTTTGGAGCATTGCGGACATTAATCTGAATGACCTTCCCCTTGTCATTTACGTCTGTTTTGTCCTCCACAACTACTGTGAAGCCAACAGGGACATGATAGATTACAGCCATTGAAGTAATTCAGCAGGAAAAGGACAACCAGCTAGCCACATAGACTTACCACAGAGCTGATTGCTTTACATCAGAAGGGAAGAGGTTCAGGAGAGTCCTTACTGAATTCCTCATCCATAAAAAAGGTTTCTGTTCTATTGTAGGACACTGTCATATCTACAGAAATTGTAAGTCAGGGTATGTGACACTTCACAATCTGTGCACTGTGATCCTGAACAGGCATCGGTGTAACTTTGTGCTGAACATTGTCAAGATCTCTGTCTAAATAAGTAAATAAATTTGGGTAAATTCCCAGATGATTAAACACGCAACTATTTTGCTGGTAATAACTGAAATGAGTAAAGAAAATCAACAGCCTATTTATGCAAGATAATTCATAATTTTATTGAAGGGGTTATATTGGTTTGGTCTGATTATTGGGGGGAGTCATAACCCCCCTAACTCCCCCTGGAAATTACACCCCTGTGAACATGTTCCAAAAGACAGTGGCACACTTGCATAAGCTAAATGTTATTTACAGGGAATAAGACTTTTTTTTTTTTTTTGCGTTGTATGTATTTTATAACCCATGTAAATTTTTCAGTTTATTTCTTTGCTGAATAAACTCAGTGAGACAAAATCTGAAATACTGTCTTTAGTTATTAACATTTGTAATGAAGAAGGCACTTGAAAACTTACACAAAAGTAGCTGTGTTTCAAAAAAAGAAACCCCGCAAACTTCTCAGAAGTAGGATAAAAGAAGGTTTTGTGGGAGCACAAGGAAGACCTCTTACACTTAAGTCAAAGTCAAAGTGCTGTTTTGAACAGAAGACATTTGAGCTGCATAACAGCTAATGGAAAACATTTAACATGCCAACAGTTGAGCATTCTTAAAATGCAAAAAAACAAAACATATTTTCAACATTATAACATAAGGCATAATGAAAATAAATGATAAATTAAATGTACAGATGCAGCCCAAAAAGCTTCCAACATAAGTTATTTGTTGCCCAGCATAAGTAATGATGCAGATTATTTCAAATATCATCCTCCAAAAGTGCTCATGTGAAGGAAAATTGCCCTGTCTCCTGCAAAGGTAGGGGTGGGTAGGGTGTGCTGCTTGACCGCTCAGTTATGGTACTGTTGGGTGGAAATGAGCCAGGTACAGTGTGTGGTGGTGGTGGACATGCATAGATGTGCCCACCATGGTGTGGTGGCAGGTTGAAAGGTTGTGGTGGTGGATGCATGACTTGTCTTATCAGTAAAAATCCATCTGCAACCGAACTTGTCTCTCAAGAGTGACTTGTAATTTACTGTGATGTTCAGAAGCTCGCCTCTCAGATGTCTCCATCATATCCAGAATTCTTCCCTTCATCTGTATGTTCACCTCTGCAACATTATGCAAATGTGTTTCAGTTGAAAGTCTTCTTTTAAGTCTGTCTTGTCTGTGGCCCTTGAGTTTTGCCTTGCCAAAAGGTAGAATAAAATAATGAAAAACAAATTAACCACAATAAATGACAAAAATAAATCAGTGGTGGAATACCAAGATTAATATTTACTTAAGTGCTACACTTAAATATTTTAGGTTAAGTGTTCTCTTTTCCTATATTTTAAACTCTACAACATTCTTGAGGTAGGGATTCAACACCAACACAGTTACACTGCAGATTCAGATGAATATAAATCTGTCATTATGATGATTTCGTACAGGTTAAGCTACACAGTAGTTAAAGAAATGAAGCTGAGCTGTATCATTACTAGGTCAAACTTAAGGTGCTAAAGGCATCTATAATTGGGCTACTGAAATACAGTAGGGCATTCATTTATACATGTATGGTAGGCATAGCTGGACTGGCCATCGGGCATACTGGGCATTTGCCCGGTGGGCCGATCGTTTTCATGGGCCGATGGGGGGTTTTTTCTTCGTTTTTTTCTGTAACGGTATAAACACTGAAAGGTGGTGCATTGGCCAGATGAAGGGAGATGTGTAAGTGGTGGAGGCCAGCAGATGCAACACGCTGGCAAGTGGATGACGGAAAGGCAGGAGGAGCAGAGACCCGAGGCGGTGAACTGAACTTCAGGTAAGAAGTTAATGACCTGCAGTCTATCTGGGTCAGATATAAACCAAATTTAGGTGGAGTTTATTTTCGTTGTGCTGACTTTTTACAGTCAGTTACAATAACTCGTTTCTATACTGCTGGGAGGGCGCTATGATATTATTGATGTTGAACTTGTTTTATCTTATTTATAAGGTTAGTTATTAGTTTCCAACTGTCCCGTAAAAAACGGAATCGTCTCGTATTCAGAGAAAATATTGCGCGTTTGGTATTGAGGTGAAAAGGAACACAGTTTATCCCGTATTTCAGCTACAATGAAAAAGACACAAAGCTGGAGTTATTCTGTGTCTTTGCTGCACAGCTGCCTCTTCTCCTCTCATTCTCTCCCCCTCCCTCTCCTGTTTCTACTTCAATCATGAAACTGATCAGTGATCAGCTGATCGGCTTTTCTCTCTTGTTTGTTTATCGCTCTGAATTTTACAACAAACGTTTTCATCTGATGTAAAATGTATAGAAATCCATTATTGTACATAGTATTTTTTTAGGGTCCCATCATAATTTCTTCAGAAGTAGCTAAGTACCGTATATGATGCCAGCATTTTCCCACATTTTCTAGATACTGTACCAGTACTGTGTGTAAAATGCCATCAAAAAGTCAATTACGTTTTTCTTTCTCACCTGTCTTTCTATCTCCTTTCACTTTTTAAAGGTTGCCATGTTAGAAAAAATATTTTGCCCTGCCATGCTGTTTATTGATGTGACAAATGAATGGTTTATGAAAATATATCTAAATCTGTCATCAGTAATCAGTAATGATCATGTCTCACCTCTAGTCTTCTCTGTCTTAATTTCAGGTTTTCACCATGTGTTGTAGATAGTTCAGGAGGTTAACTCCACCAAGCAGTCTACTTTCGGGTACTGTTTATAATACCAGAATAGGGAGGATGGTGTAGGTTTAAGTTTATTAGACTGATACATATATACCAACAAGAAAGTGTACATCACTGTGACAACAGCGTTTGTTTTCATTCAAAGGCTTTATGGTTTTTCTTATAATACCTGGTGGGCCGGTCTCTAGTCAAAATGCCCGGGACGATTTTTTGGTAGGCTAACCTTACTTCCCCTGACAAGTCTCCCAGAACATGTTTTCTTGTTTTCTGCTTTTTCATATTCCAGTGTGATATTGAGGAATTTCCACATGTAGATTGGCCAACATTTCTACACGGTTAGGATTATATCGCCACCTGTTGCTTTGGCGTGCTCCTTACAGCGTTTGCCTTTGTTTTTTGGGTTTGGTTTTTTTGGGGGGCGGGGGGGTTTACATGTGGACGGAGATATTTTTTTCAAAACTGCACGTGTGGACGGGATTTTTTTTAAAAACGAAAACGGAAAATCTCCGTTTTCAAAAATACCAGTGTACGTGTGGACGTAGCCTAAACAGTAGAGATGTTTGTAGCTTTACGTTAGTTGGACTGACCGGAAGCAGGGTCCATGCGTCACCACTAACCGGATAGAGTTTTGGATCGGTTCAGTCCTGCATGTGCTTGCAAAAGTGAATGTAAGAGAAACGATCTCCTGGCCGCATAAGCAAACATATTTAAATATCCGTGATATCCAGTGATCATGAACTCTGAGTACGAGGATAGCTCCGCGTTATCCCCCGTGGAATCTGGGGACGAGGAGGAGGCGGAGGAGGTATCGGAGGCAGAAACAGAGCAGCTGGGGTCCAGTTCCGACTCGGATGAAGATGAAAGCGGAAAGAAAATGGATGAAACAGCAGCGGCTGAAGATGAAAACGGACGGGAAATTGATGAAACAGCATGGACTTCAAAAAATGGAAAAATATCTTGGTCTCCCACAAACGCTGAGACGTTCCGCTACATCCCAGCAGCCACTGGTCTGATCCCGGGACCTACACGCTATGCCACCTCCCGAATCGTTGACCCCATATCCAGCTTCGCACTGTTGCTAACGGATGAAATCGTGCAGCATATTGTGTCCATGTCAAACCTGCATGGGAAACGCAAAATCCCAGGTTGGCGAGATATAGACGCAGAGGAATTTCGGGCTTATGTGGGGCTGCTCGTTTTGTCCGGTGTTTACAGGTCAAAACATGAATCAACGATCAGCCTCTGGAGTGAGAAATGGGGACGGAGCATTTTCCGGGCTACGATGTCCCAGAAGAGGTTTCGACACATCAGCAGAGCAGTGCGGTTCGATGACAAGCTATCCCGCCCCCGTGTTGACAAGTTGGCTCCCTTCCGCAAAGTCTGGAATATGTGGACGCACCGCCTGGAGATGCTGTTCAGCCCAGACAGAGATCTCTGTGTGGATGAACAACTCGTCCCGTTCAAAGGCAGGTGCAGCTTCAGGCAGTACATGCCAAAAAAGCCAGCCAAATATGGTATCAAGATTTGGGCAGCCTGTGATGTCAAAACATCCTACGCCTGGAGACTGCAGGTGTACACGGGCAAACCAGCTCCAGATCGTGTTGAAGTCAACCAGGGGATGAGGGTGGTCCTGGACATGACAGAGGGACTCCGGGGACACGTCGTCACCTGTGATAATTTTTTCACTTCCTGTGCACTGGCAGATGAGCTACTCAAGAGGAAAATGGCCCTGGTTGGCACAATTCGCCAAAACAAGCCTGAGCTTCCACCTCATTTGCTCCAGGCAAAAAAGAGAGCGCTCTTCTCCTCCATCTTCGCTTTTACGAACACCCACACACTTGTGTCTTACATCGCCCGACGAGGCAAGACTGTGCTGCTACTAAGCACAAAACACCGCCGTCCAGACGTGAGCACTGAAGGGAAGAGAAAGCCCGTCATAATCCAAGATTACAACAGATGCAAAGGAGGTGTCGACAAACTTGATCAGGTAGGAGTCATTACGCACCAGTTACGCACATATTTATTCATTCTTGCTCAGATATTCTTGTCTGAAATATATGTAAGTTTTATCTTTTATGTTTTTTTGTTTTGTTAGGTTGTTGGCACCTACTCCTGCAGGAGGAAAACAAATTATTGGCCACTGGCCCTCTTCCACAACGTCATTGATGTTTCACTTTACAATGCCTACGTCCTGTGGACATCAATCGACCCATCCTGGCAGAAGCAGAAAGGACACAGACGGAGGCTCTTCATTGAAGAAGTGGGAGAAATGCTGGTGAACCCGCACATTGTAAAGAGAGAGCGCCTTCCCCGCTCATCAGCCGCTGCAGCAGTAGTCACACAAATGACTGCAGCGGCTGCAGGCCCCTCTCCCATCATTAAATGTAAGGGCAGGAGGCAGTGCGAACTTTGCAAAGAAAAAAGGAGAAGAATTGTCAACGCCTGCTGCAAATGTGAGAAGTATATATGCAAGGACCACAGTGTGTCCATTTGCAACAACTGCTCCGCCTGAGCAGGACTCTCACACCCAGACACATACTACCTCTCTCTACCTCTTTCTACCTCTCTCTCTGTCGCCTTCTCCCCATCCCCAACAACATAAATGTTCATGTTTGTCTTTCTAAAATAAATGTTTTTCTAGTTCAAACTGATCTTGTATTTTTATTTACGTTATTTTTTATTTTATTTTAGAACGCAAGGTAATAAACATTTAGTGTGGAAAAAGTGAAAAACATCATATACCATTATAGGTTATGATTATTACATTTACTGCAAAAAAAGTAAAAAAAAAAAAATGTTGAATCAAAATCAATGTTGGTGCCAATCTAAAGGCCTAATTACAATAGCAATGAAATATTTCTTGAAATGTATTTTATGGAAAATATTTTAGTTTTTTGGGGGGGTTTCGGTTAAAAAATAGTGCAGCTATGTAAACAGAAGCTATGTGCAGCTTCAAAGGGTCAAAACCCCCAAAATATAATTATACTTGATATGAATGTCTTAGGCAGAAGTAGTTTTAAAAAAACTGACTCATTTAAAGTGGAAAACAATATTAATATATAACATTTTTATAGCACTTTTTGGGAAGCTGCCAGTTTTTGTCATTAGGATATTTAAGGATCTCCTTAGGGTTAAAGGGGACATGCAATGCTACACATAACTGACATAGATGTAACACCGTGTGGGGAGCTGGATTTAAGAAATAAGTTCTTAAAGTTTTAAAAACATGTTTACTGCCATTTTCTGTCGGTGGCGAACGTGACATGTGGTTGTTGCGGCTTACTGACTACTGATGGGAAGTTTAGCTCTTTTCAGAGATCCGGCTCTTTTGGCTCCCAAATGGCTCCTAATTTATTATCATCTGTAGCCTCATATTTTAGCTTTACTAGGCTAATATGAATACTTTGTGTGTTGATAAACCCTTTTGCATTTAGTGTTTTTATGAGAAGCCTTATAATTGCCTAATTTTGTTTATTTGTTCTGTTACAAGAGCAGGCATTCTTACTTTTGTTTAGTATTTTCATCAAACTTTTAATTTCAGTTCAACAGAAAAACAAATCCACAGAACAGAAACAGAACCAAACTCAGCAGCCAGACAGTCTGTCCTCAGTGCAGTTCTACATTCAGAAAAATCAAATGCCTCAGCTGATTCGGTTTCTCCTCTTCGTGAGTACCTGCTGCTTCTTTAAACTGCAGCCAGATGCTGCTTCGTTTACAGTTGTCAGTCATAGTTATGTGTTTTTGCAATGTATTTGCACACTCCTCCTCACCGCTGTCCACCGTCTCACTCACTGACTGAGAGGTAGTGATGTGAGGAGCGGTCCTGAAATATCAATACTTCCAATATCAGCATTTCATGTTGCAGGATCAATTCCCATATGAAAATATCAATATCTAATTTGATTACATTTGTTTTTAATCGTAAATATGATGTACAGACAAAAGTAAACTCAGTAGTAGTATTTTTTGTCTGTCCACATTCACTCCAACCCACATACTGAATACATAAAAGTTGTGAGCATACTGCATGCCTCGACTGTACATTTAATTCAGTTAGCTGTAAGGCTCAGATGAGCACAGAGCTTTTAGATATTACATTCCTATTGCTTCAGTACTATATTCGGCCACAGTGTTCACCTGGGTAGCCTGCATCTCTATTTCCTATAGTTCTATAATATGACAACCTGTCCAAGTATCTTTGTCCCTAGTTTGCTTTCATTTTTTAAATTCATTAAATCAAGAAAAAAAAAGGTTTTCATTACATCGCTTGGTAATGGCAACAGCATTCTCATCCTTCCGGCGGACAAGGCTAGGTGCACAGTTTTGCTAAAACATACAGACTACGATGAGAAAATTTTGTCACTGACAAAAATATTTATGAGGCCCTGAAACGAGACCCAGGAAGTGCTTACAGCAGGAGTCCCCAATCCCAGTCCACAAGGGCCGGTGTCCCTGCAGGTTTTAGATGTGTCCTTGATCCATCACAGCTGATTTAAATGGTTAAATTACCTCCTCAACATGGGCGTTTCTCAATATGCGTACTTGCGTTCTCGTGTACTCGTGATACGTCATCAGTCGGAGACCAAGTACTGTTCCAATTCGAAGTACGCATCAAGCCGAGAACGCGAAAAAGTCCCGGATGTGTTCTCGCTCCGCCCATTTTATCGAGCATGCATCGGTGTGGACTTGGTACAGCTAAATATCCCAGAATGCATTTCGTCCAAAACTCAGCAGCAGACTCCCGGCACATCGTTTCCACTAGAATAGAAATAAAAGCGTTCTAACATCTCACCTGCTTGTTTTCATTAAGGTATGTACACGTATGTACATGTACACTATTTTTATTAATAGAGGTTTCACTACTGAGGTTAAAATGATATATAAGTCACTTAGATCACTTCTAAATGTTAATGTTTGGTTTATTTCAGTGTTGTATTTGTTCCTGAGTAAACCGGTTTGGCTGTGATTAAAGCTTCATAACATGTTACTCACAGTTAAATTAAGAGGGGACAGCAGTAAAAACTCCGGACCTGTGACATCATCACGTATGCAGGTGTTCCAATTGTACATATCGTGAGTCCGTGCTCGCGTTCTCGGCGAGTACGTACTCGCGTACTTGAGAATTGAGAAACGGCCAACATGTCTTGAAGTTCTCCAGAGGCCTGGTAATGAACTAATCATTTGATTCACGTGTGTTGACCCAGGGTGAGATCTAAACCCTGCAGGACACCGGCCCTCGCGGACTGGGATTGGGGACCCCTGGCTTACAGGAAGATGGTGATAGATGTCTGAAGCAGTTAGAACAGGAGAATGCTATTAACCGGACCTCATACCACAGGATGTTCTCACTACTCTAGACTTCCTAAATTCACACGGGAGTCCAGACTTCCTGAGAACGCAGCACGATCGTTCTACAATTGGAACGGCAGTGTACTTGATGACATCACAGCTCTTAAGGAAAAAGCACCCCAGACCATTATGGTGCCCCCTCCACTGTGGAGCATAGAAAATATCTACTTGTCATGCCAGTAACATTGGAAACCATCAGGACCATCAAGGTTACATTTTTTCTCATCAGAGAATAAAACTTTCTTTCTCTCTTGCAAAGTCCAAACGGTCAGTTCTGTGGTGTTCAAAGAGACGTGGCCTTTGAATAGATGGGGCTGCAGTCGGCACCAGTAACGGCCTTAATTTGGAGGATGATCCAGTGTCTTGATAAACAGCCAACTGGATCCTCCGGGTCAGTGCTGGTGAACATTTTGGGGGGTCTTTCACTTGAGTTGTTCCATAACCTCCAGGATCATTTAAGACATTCCAAATGACCGTCTTACTGCGTCCCACCTCAGCAGCGATGGCAGTGTTGGGGGTGATTGCGGTGGCGCAAGATGGCGAGTTGAGCAGTCGCACGTGTTAGGAGCTCGTTGAACTTGTCCCAGAATTTACCTTGTGTTCGTTATTGTTTCCACTCGAAAGTAGTAAAATGAGTGCCCCAAGTATAGTTAAACCTGCTAAATTCAAACTCGACCTCAAAAAACAAGAAACAACATCGCCATGTGATGAAAAGGAAGACAGCAGAGAAGGGACGGATCATGACTACGCAGCAATGGACGTAGCAGTGATGAGCAAAAGGGAACGGAGCATCGATTCGGTTCCATCTACACCCAGTAAGAAGCCTGCAGAGAAGAAAGCTAAGTCAGCAGAGATAAGTGAAAGTGACGAAGTTTCTAATGCTACTATATTGAAAGCGATTCTAAACCTTGAAAAAAGAGTGGACGAGCAGCTAGCTGACCTGAGTGTGCAATGCAAGCAAGCTAGTACGATGTTAGCTAGCCTAGCCAAAGCGGTTCAGTTCAACTCGGAGGAGGTGAAAGAATGTAAACAAACGGTTAAAGAGTTGGAGAGACGAAACGAGCAGTTGACCAAAGATAACTACGATCTCAAGGAGAGAGTGAGAGAGCAAGAAAGGTACAAAATGAGGTGGTACCTCCGGATTAAAGGTTTAGAGGGGAAAAAAGATGAAGATGTCAGATCGCTGGTTGTTGGAATTCTTAGCAAGATCGCACCTGATATGACACCAAAGCTTGAAGAATCTGTGGATGTGGTGCATAGAGTGGGGAAGAAGATTGAGCATAAGGTCCGACATATCATCATTCTGTTGGGAGGAGATTTGGCGTCGCACCAAAGACTCGGCTGTCTGTAAGAACTTCGCTGAGGTACTGCCGCGGGAACCGTGGTCAAGTGAGCCGTCATTTGAGCCGCGGTCAAGCCAGCCGCTTCTTCTCCGCCGCATAAATTTCCTTGCGCTTTTACACCAGTCTTTACGGTAGCGCCTTTTCGCTTTATATCCCGATTGAAAGCCTAGACCCGCGCGCGAACACTCACACGTGCACGCGCGCACACAAATTGCAATGGAACCAAAGTGACAGTCTGGTTGCATATTCAAAAATTCATTAAAAATCATCCTTAGTAGTTGATGTCCAACTTTCAACACATCCCTCCTCTGGGACACCTACTGTACCTCTGTGCCAAGTTTCATCCAGATTTACTGTAATATTACTCAGAAATTAAAAGACGTATATTTTATTCAATAAACTTACTTAAATATTGCATCATATTCAAAAATTCATTAAAAATCTTCCTGAATAGTTGATGTCCAACTTTCAACACATTCTTCCTCTGGGCGACCTACTGTACCTCTGGGCCAAGTTACATCTCAATCCGCTGTAATCTTTATCAGAAATTGAAAGAACAATTATTTGTCAAGGCTAGTTGTGTGCCTTTCAAGGTGACACTAAATAACAGAACTCAGGCACATCAGGGAATAGTCCAAAAAGCGGTTTTATTAAACAAAAACAACATACAAAATATCCCTAACCCATACTACATAACCTAAAAAGAAACATAGTGGAAACAAAGGGAAACTTAGAAGCACAAGAAAACAATACTATACTGAAAGGGCAAGAGACACAGCCCAAACATAATCCACAACTAAAACGCCAAAAGAACAAGTCATCCCACATAGCAGACAGGTCTGGCCTGGATCTGGTGTCAAGCCGGCTCTGCTGGCTGACTTCTGGCATGGTAAGTGGTATGTCATCCAGATATGGGCCAGGCCTGGCGTAGATGCCACTTTTTATGCGATGGCATGCTATATCTGGCCTGATTGTGGTTCGCTGTATGTGGCCCAGGCTCATAGAAAACAGGTCTGGCCCGGATCCGGCATCAAGCTGGCACTTCTGACTGACTGGTGTCATGGCAGGGTGTATGTCAACCAGATGTGGGCCAGGTCTGGCAATGATGGCACTATTTATCTTCATATTTTCCTGTTTTAGTTAGAAGATCCAAATGCCATGTTGCAATACTATACTGCTATGGTAGCCAACGTTTCAAATGCAGGTTTGTCAAGTTTGTGAGTGTACACTTTATCCAAAACATAGTGAGGGTTTACTCATGTTTACCACCTGGTAGCTGTAGCTCAGGAGGTAGGGCAGGTCACCTACTGATCGGAAGGTTAGTGGTTCGATCCCTGGCTCCTCCAGTCTGTGTGTCAACAGTGTGAATGTAGTTAGGAAACACTCAGTTTAGAGAAATCGGGTGAATGTGACATGTTGTATAGAGCACTTTGAGTAATATGAGAGAGTAAAAAAGCGGTATATATGAATCAGTCCATTCACTGTCGGAACAGAGTTTTGTCATGTTACTTTTGCACTATTATGTTCCAGCACATGTTGTTATTACATGGCTTGATTAAGGTACACATTAGGCTGACATCTGGGGCCAGAGCTGAAAGTGTTCTGGCCCAGCACAGGACCAGCACAGGACCAGCACTGGACCAGCACTGGGCCAGTACAGGGCCAGCAGGGTGTCTGCAGCTGGCCCATGTGTGGGCCACCAAAGGGCCGTCATTCTTTGCGGTACACAGGCCATGTGTAAGCACATTGTGTGGGACAGATCCGGGCCATACCAATTTTGCTATGTGGGAGGAATTATGTAAAAATAGAAACATCATAAAAATGAAAATGAACATAAAGCAAAATGTACTGAAATGAACATCAGTATGGCCATCATTATTTGCTTGGAAAGTCTAAAGTTCCATGGCTTTGAACAGCCAGAGAACGCAATGCCCAGCTTAAGTAACTTCTTTTAACATTCTGTCATTCTGCTTCTATATCAAAAATCCACCAAAAATATTCATTTGAAAAAAAATATTCGCCATTTTTCATCAGTTTGGGTTCCTCCGTTTATAGCAATTTTTAGAATAGAATCGAATACCTTTGTCACTATACAGTTATACAGTGAGATACAGAGCATCTCCTACTCATTGCAAACATGCTGGGGGGGGGGGGGGGGGGGGGGGGGCTCTATCTGCCTTAACTACCTATTAATCCCCATATCCAAGTATCAAGAAGTGTAAAAACAAATTACATTCTTTCCTCAGACTTAAGACTTAAATTTACATGAAATTATTCAAAATTGTATACATTATTCATAAGGTGACAAAGAATTCAGAAACAACACGGAGAATGTCTTGATCCATGCTCAATCATCCAGGTAATTAAATCCCTAAAGTTTGATTCTGTTCATCTGGACGTAGTGTTTTCAATGGGAGAAAAGTTTCGTCACTCATCCAAGTGACTTCTGCGGTCTCAGCTGACTGCAGGTTTCCCCTATCTTATTATAATAATAATAATAATAATAATAATAATAATGGATTGCATTTATATAGCGCTTTTCGAGACCCTCAAAGCGCTTTACAATTCCACTATTCATTCACACACGGGTGGAGGCAAGCTACAGTGGTAGCCACAGCTGCCCTGGGGCAGACTGACAGAAGCAAGGCTGCCATATCGCACCATCAGCCCCTCTGGCCATCACCAGTAGGTGAAGTGTCTTGCCCAAGGACACAACGACCGAGACTGTGGGAGCCGGGGCTCGAACCTGCAACCTTCCAATTACAAGACGAACTGCCAACTCTTGAGCCATGATCGCCCTATAAACAGTACGTTGCATTTTCAGTCATTATGCAATGTACTGTTTAAAAGAAAAAACTCTTTTTTGCCTTGACAACACATTCGTCTTCATTTCAAATAAGTAGTTATTTTTCACACAGAGAGCAATACCATTCTCCAGCCTCTGCTGTCCAAAACTACTCTGTATTCATCTGGAGGCACTGTGTGTGAAACCACTTTAAATAGCTCTCATGCAGGAACAAAGCAATTGTATAAAATGAAGTGAGGGAATTAATCTATAAATAGATTAATATAGAGATATGAAAATAAACTTATACATAGACATAGGAACACAAGTTTTAACATTAATGTTTCTGGGATATAATAAACAATATAAGCATACGGGTGTCTAAGCAAACATTGTGGTATACAAACTGAGAGAGTGCAGTGAGTCATGTTTATTCCTGTTCAATATGTGTCTGACACAAGTGGATGAATTAAAAAGTCTGACAGCAGCAGCAACAACAGGCAATGCCTTCCTGATGACTTTCTGTCTGTTTAAATCTTTTTCTATTATGCCTGTATCCCAGCTTGTAGAGTCCTGGACCCTTTTTGTAGTCAGTGGGTGTGTGGGCAGACAACTCTGGCTTGTCACCCAGTTGGATTTCCTGGTATTTGTAAGATGGCACTATCTACACATCAGGACACATTAACTATGATATTAAAAAATGACATGATGACATAGTCCTTGGTCAGTTTACCAAGCATTTCTCAGTTTTGTTCTTTATAGTTCTGTTCATCATGTCATTGTTTGTGAGTCCTGGATTATTTGATGATATGTTTACATTATGTATTCTTTTGTTTTCAGTTCCATATTGTGGTGGATTTTTGTGTGATATGTATAACTATGTAACTATATACTCTATATATCTATGTGCACTGAACATATATATTTTAACTTTCATGTGGAGTCTTAGGCACAAGACATTTTTGCTTCACCGAGGTTTATTAAGTTGGTACAGTAACAGGGCAGTTAATGTAGGGGGAGAGTTCTCTTGAATAATTTACTTAATAATTAATTAATTTAACGTCTTTAATGCAGCACAACCAAAACAGTAACATTGTAATAGAGATCCTGAACACATCACGATAAAATACCATACAAAATAAACACACACACACACACACACACACACACACACACACACACACACACACACACACACACACACACACACACACTTTGAGATAAGTTGGCAAAAATTAAGAGTTGTTGAATATAAAGAGGAAAATAGACACTGCTGCTGAAATATAATGTTGTTGTTTAAGGAATTTAAACAGAAAGATCTGTAGAAATAATATTTGTTAAGCAGCAATATGAAGTAAGGTGGAAAATTTGTGGGTAAATTTGAGTAAAAGAAAATATTAATTACCAAAATAGGGATAATGAGTAAATAGGGATTGCAGGCACTTTTTTGGATTATTAGCTTAATAAAAGTATGACCAAAAGTTAAATAAATTGGAAACAGAGCTGCTTGACTAAAAAAAAAAAAAAAAAAAAGGATAACCTAACCTAGAGCTAAATTATAACATATCCAAACTAATAACAGTAAGAATGAGAACTATAAACTAATTCTAATAATAAAACATAGCTGGGATAAAACCCAGGCCTAAAATAATTAGAGGGAAAGTAAATAAATCACACAAACAAATAATAAATGAAACAGAGAGGTTTGTGTTGTGTTTGGAGAAATATAGACGGTAGTGGTGATGATCTAAGAACAGCTGAACATCTTAGTAAAGAGGGAGAGATAGAGACTAAATAAAAAGAACATGTTTGGGCTACAACGGAGATAAGAGAGTCAAAAGAGCTTCCATAAATCGATCTCAGTAAAATGCAGGAGTTGTAAAAGAATCTAATAAATGTCTCAGAGTTTGCATGAAGTTTTGCCTGTGTTAGAAAGTTCTGCCGAGGGGTCATAAACTCACCCAAAACCATACAGAGAGTGCAAGAGGCACCTGAGTAATATGATGTGAAATGAATGATTGTTGGAAATAAGTTGTGTGAAGCTTAGAGGAGTTCAGAATAAACAGGCTGACATGTTGGGTGAAGTGGTAATGATGATGAATAATGAACAAATTAACAAAAAGAGACACCTGCTAGAGATCTGTTTAAAATGCTGCCATCACAAATAAGTAGTTGGGAAGAGAAAAGAAGGTAGACAGGGTTTAAATGCAATTAACTGATGTATTAAACCCAGAGTATAAGAGCTAAAATCACTGGATGCAAAATAGTGAAGTGAAATAGAGGAGTTTTGTTGGAAATGGTGGTTTAATAAGTCAGAGATTGTGACTTAACAATTTCAAGTAAAGTTTAGCGCCTGTTGAGTGTGGCAGAGGGAGACAGGAGCAAAAAAAGGAAAAGTGTTGTACTGAGAGAGCTCACATCAGCTCAGCCGCTGCTGCAGGAGGCGGCCCATAAACAACGTCACAGGGTGTAGTTGGCTCAAGTTGCTCTGACTGTGGAGTGTGTGGGGTGGGCCCTGACATTCTGCCAAGAGTGTCCTTGACCAGTGCACAGGCTTTCAAGTGATCTAAGCCAAATGCAAGTGTGTGAGAGGAAGAGTAAAAGACTGACCTGCATGTCTCAAAGAGGTTATTGTTATGGGGAGCTTGTGCGAAGCTCAGAGGAGTCACCTGAGACAGGAAGCAAAATTGTTTGCTTAAAAAAGAGAAAGAGAAAAAAAGAGATGTAACTTGTTTGTAAAGTTTGCAGCCCACATCAGTTAAGATGCTTAAACAAGTGATCAAATGCTGAGTACTATGAACAAAAAACAACAAAAATGTATAAAAGAATAGTGCCCATTAGAGTGAGGAACAGGAAGAAAGAAGCTCTAAATTTGAGAATAAAATATTAGAAGAAACACCTGGGAGGAAAATGATACGGCCAGTAAACTGGTTCTCAGCTAAATTAAAATAAATATAACAAACTATTAAAATAAGAACAGGGAAGTAAGACAGAACTGAATGACAGAGGGGCATAAGACATAACAGTAGAGAAGCAGTGGAAAGAATTGAGAATGGTATAATTCAGTGAGTAAACAAAAAGCCTAAATACAATGACAACTGATTAGAGTGTAATGTTAACAATAACAAAACAGTAATTAGAAAGATGTAATAAATAATGCCATTAAGTGTAATAGTAAAATAAGAGGAAGAGTAGGTAAGAATGAAAAGTGATTACACTCAAGCACTTTAGAGAGGAAAAAAGTGTAAATTTAAAGAAAAATAATATTTGCTTGGGAAAAGAAACAACAGAAATAAAATTGTGGGGTGCATGGCTGGTTAACCTGCAGCTGTGGATCATTAGAAATGCTGATCAATAAATAAAAAGCATGATAAGATATTGTATGGGGGAAGGGATTAATAAAGGGATCATTGGTATCTAAAACACTCGCCTTGATGCTGGTCAGACTGTGTGTAATCCTTCTTCTATAGCTATAAGAGAGATAACATTTAGAAGAGCTTCAGAGGTGCGTGACATAAGAGGGCTTTAACCCTTTAAGGCTTCGAGTGTCAGGCTTGAATCAGGAAGTATTTAAGTTTTAAGAGTCCCAAAACATCAGAGTGCTTTTTACCATCCAAGAAAGTAAATAAATAAATAAATTGCACTTTATACATTTAAGGAATAACTTGCAAAATGCTGTGTTTAGCAAATGCAATATGGTAATTCTTACATATGCAAAATTACTATTGCTTTTAATTTGTCAAGTTTAATAGGTATTGTGACAAAATTTGGGGGTAATTGTTTCAGGAATCAGGGTTTTGAATAGTGACAGGGTTGATCCCACAGCTGCAACTTGTCACTTACAGGAAAGTTGAGCAGAAAAACATAAAACTGTTGTATATGATAATAAAGCCCCTATGATTTTGTTTTAGTTTTACAAGAAAAATAAAATAAAAGCAAATATAGATAAATCTCTATATATACAGAAAGCTCCCTAAATAAGCAGTGTGCATCATGCAGGGAGGAAATACGCAGGAGCAGGGTTTGGAGGGGATGACAGAGCCTTTGTTCCAGCAAAAGCTGGTGATTAGAAAGAAAACACATTAACCTAAAATGCAATAAGGAGAAATCAAAAGTTGAGCCTTTGTACTAAAAAAAAAACTAAACAAAAAAAACAAAAACCATGACAAAAGTGATTATGGCTTAGAAGAGGAGAAGTAAACATGAGAAAGTCTGAGATGTAGGAAGTCAGATAAAGGAACCGAAGAGTGAAGAGTGATTAGACAGGTGGGACAAAGAAAGCTGTGAGTCAGAGGAAAGGAAGCTAAATAGGAGAATTCAAAGACCAGGAGTAAGATAACAAAGAGTAACATGAGGTCGAGCTCACAGGCAAAAAAAAAAAAAAAAAGTGGAGCAAATGAAAACAGTTACAAACTAACTGATGTATGCACATACTCGAAACAATGACTCTCCTGCTATGAAAAAAAAAAAAAAGGAAATAACTCCTTACAGATGAAGGAGCTCACCAACTGAAGGGGAGAAACACAGATCACCAGTGAAAGACACCAGGCCATGAGCCTGTGGAGAAGAGCAACACTGGCACTGTGAAGGCCTACGTCACTGATGAGGCCTGTACAAAGGTGGAGAGGAGGAGTCAGCTGTATGACGACATCCAATGGCTGGCACATGTGAAAACCCAGGAAACCAGAGGGGATCTTCCCAGTGAAGATCCTCAATTCATGAAACTGAGTCTCCTCGAGTCCAATGAAAGACTGTATCTGCAGAGGGCTGGAAAAGTGTATTAAAACAGACTTTTAGTCAGCTGACATACTCATCAATCTGCTGAGGACTGACAATCGATGGCCTCTAAGAGCCAACATCGTCTGCATCTAGGATGTTCTCTGTGTGGATGTTCCTGGAGAACGCCAAGAGGAATGTGGGCAGCACCATAACAACAAGGAAGTTACTGCCAAGAGAAATCTTCAGTACATGGACTGTGACTGATACCAGAGTACTAACTATCCATGATATCTACAGTGAACAACATCAAGCAGCTGCATCAGTAATGCTCCCAGCAAACTAATAAGTTTAAAGCCCTGGGCTCCACCCCTTGTGTTACTCTCCCAGTAGAAAAAGAACACAAATAATATGAACTAGGCCACATGAAAGCATTAGATAGGAGATTATTAGAAATATATTCATTACTAACACTCTTACATTAGAATATTATTTAAGATTAGGAAATTTGAATACATAAAGGGCGCAGACATGACTCTCACTGACACTAGAACAGATACACACAGAGCATTAGAAACCCAGTAGGGCATGGGACAGATAAGTAAACTTAGGGAAGTTATTAATCACCTTATGAGCATTGCATTATTGAAGGGATGAAACGTACACATGGGGATTTACTAAAAGTTGGGGTAATGATGAAACTCAGGATCCCTGGTAACATGAAATGAGAAATTTAAACATCTGCTGTTTCTGCCCCTGGTACACTGCTCGTGGGTATCCTCCTGACATGTATGTAACTGTGTGGGTGCAAATGTGTGTGAATCTGTATGCAGATATGACAAATAATCTGTCTTTTAGCTTTTTCAGTGTGGCTACATATAGACCAGTGGCAGCTACCTCAGTTCATGTGTTGAAGCTAATAGTAAGATGCTAGCTCTAAACGTGCAGCACTAAACCATCCATAGTGCGATAATTCAGTGTGTGTGCAATTTGTAGTTACTTTCAAATGGAAGAAAAATAAAAATGAATGCAGTGTGGAGGAGAAAGCAGCGAAGGATTCTGTCATAATCTTAACTGCATTGGGGAAAGGGGGGAACATATAGCTTAGCAGAGCTAGGTTGTTAACTCTCCCAAAGAATGAACCAAACAAAAAAAGAGAAAATCTAAATTATCAGATATTTTGGAGGGAAAGAGGCTAAAGCCTCATCCCCTATAAAAATGAGCAAACCTCAATTTAGAAAAATGGGGCCTAAATTATCTTTCCTGTGTGTGGCAGGGTCCAGTTGTCTGTGGATTGACATATTTAAATTACTCAAATGCATACTCTAGCAAAAACTGCATAGCTAAATGACTCTATTCTAGTTCTATTTTAGTTACAGTGTACAGAGGTAGAGTTTGAAGCACTAAGGAGGGACATGCAGTCTGACCAGGCACATGGCAACCAAAAGGAAAGAGAAGAACATTTCATTGGTATGGGACAAACTGGGAAGATTAAGGTAAGGCAGAGTTGAGTCAGCATGATTAAACCTCTATAGGTAAGCAACTATTGACCTAGTACAATCCAAATTTACAAAAGTTGAAGTAGACCTTTTACCCTGCAATTAGAACTGTTTGTTTTTCAGGAGGTCTCAATGTTCCTCATGGCCATCCAGGTGTATTGTAAATATAATACCAATTACATGTATTATTTACGGTCCAAAATTTACTATCACTCAAGTTAAGGAAAATGGGGTGTGAAGTAATTGTCTGCCTCAGAGTCCACTGCCCAGATATGTAACAATTAGGGAATTTCTTATGATTACTGCCTATAAAAAACCCATGCATGAAAATTTGTATGAATAGTCTAATATAGCTGTTTTAGCTTTTCAATGGCGACTTTTCTATAAGAACAAAGGCTGTCAAGCTGTATATTATTCAACTCAAGGTTGAACAGGTATGAAAATGTGATGCCAGTCATTTAAGGGCACTTTATTATCTAAGGATAAACTGCAAAATTAAAACATTACAAAACGATTATTTATCTGACCCCCTTTTAGCAAGAAACTTGGAGAGGAGGAACTCCCTTTTTAACAGGAATAAATGCCCAGTAGAACTGGGCACAGGGGGGAGTGGTCATCTGCTACGACCAGCTGGGGTGAGGAGAAGGAGACAGGACTAAAAACATGCTGTGTAGGAGAGCCAGAGATTGATAATAACTAATAACTAATAACAACTCAAAAGAGAGACCTAAAAAACTGGAGGCCTGGCTTCCCATTCTACTTTTAAACATTCTAGTAAGCTTAAAGTTTGAGAGTCAAGTGGGGAGATACAGTACTATAGGAGCAGGATGGTGAATTAAAAAACAGATTTAACAAGGAGCCTATGAAGAAAAGTCAATAGGAGAAATATACTCTGTCGTTCTAGTCCCTTTCAGTATTCATGTTGCAACATTTTGATGTAGATGGATGCTTTTTAAGGAGTTACAATGTCTACAACATCCTGATAAAAATAAATTACAGTGGGCCAGCCTAGAAGTAATAAATGCATGAATTTGTCTTCCAGCATCACTCTGGGACAGGACTTTAGAGATCTTGCAGAAACTGAAGAAAGCAGTCCTTAAAAAGTGCATATTAGTGCATATTGGACCAAGAAACCTCACAGTGTTAATGGAGACCAAGGTAATGCCATTCAGAGCATTCCTTTAAGTTGACTGACAGGTGTGTGTTGTTTGGCTTCATGGATGAATGAGAGAGAGGGTGTCATCAGCACGGCAGAGGTATGTTGTGTCTTTTGTGGTGTTACCTGAAGGAGGCATGTGTTATGTAAATAGAAATAGATCCTGGTGTGAAACCTTGTGAAGCTCAATGGTTAGTCTTGTGTATGTGGGAGGATTCTTAGAATAACATGTTATGGTCACAAGTGTCGAACATAGAGATCAATCCACTGTCAGAGGCCTTAAGAAGATCATTTTTAACTTTCATCAAAGTGGTCTCTATACTGTGATGTGCTCTGAAACCTGACTGAAACTCTTTAAATAAGGCATTCCTCTGTGACTATTTTACAGCATCTCTTGTGGGGATTTTTGACATAAAGGAAAGTTGGAGGCCTATAATTGGCTAGGACAGCTAGGTCAAGTGATGGTTTTTGAGTGATGGTTTAACTACTGCCAATATGAAGAACTGTGTGGTTAATATTGCATTATCTAACTTAGCGTTGAAAATTCCAATTCGGCGGCTATAGAGGTGTGGGAAGTTTGATCAGCCATATAGCCAGCAACGCTAAGTTTTGGGCTAACAGTGCTAATGATGAATTGTGAATTGGCAGCCGGTAACAGAGTTAATGTTTATCCAAATTCAGCTTATAAATATGAAGAGGCAATAACCCAGCTAGTAGTCGCCCTAAAGCTCACTAGTCCTGTGGCTGTGATTAGATGTCTTGATCACCAGAAAACAGACACATTGATAGCTAAATGAAACAACATGTTAGAGCTTTACTATGCACTTCCTAAATTGATAGCTACGTAAAGATAAATAAAGCTTTCTGTTTATAACAGCATTTGAGACAAACATTTCAAAGTGCTTCACAAAATAAAGCAATGAATTGGAATTTGCTAAGGAAGAGGTTAACTAGGTACAAATATTAACTTTAGTACTAAGGTGCATGTAGTTGGAACTAACAAGACTAAAACAACTAACATTGCATGGCATACTCACAAATGTCCATAGATAAGTCCTCATAAAGGGCCTGTATTGGTAACTGTGAACACAACTAATGCAGTCTGAAAAGCTATCTTTCTGCAGGTGGAGATGGCTTCTGGATAGCAGATGGAGATGCAGAGGTCCTGGAGCAGGTGCTGGCAATCTGATGACGAGTGCGAGGGGACAACGGAGTGAGACAGGCTGCTCCAGACAGCTGAACCATGACCCATCCGGTAGCTGTTGAACCTGCTGCAGAGCCTACAGTCCAAGTGGACCCATACAGTGCCCAAACCAGCTTCTGAATGATGGATGTGCAAGATCAACTACTACCCATCGCCGACCCTGACTTTAATCATGAGTAGGACCAAGTCGTCTCGAGTATTCTTAGAAGCTATGCGAGATCCAGCAGTCAAGAAGTACCATAAGAGACTTTTCTCGGACTCATAAATTAGTTGAAATATGGACTGAAAAAGGGACACAAGTTGAGTCAAGGTTGAAGCTGACTGCAGAGAAATGTCAACCTTGAAGTTATCAAAGGACATTTCAAAGCCCACACTGAGAAGTCTGTTCAGAAAAAGAAGCTGCACCTGACCAAGATGAAATCCAAAACTTGGAATTAATTGTTTAATTGTAATTTTTTAATGCCATTTATGGTGTTGTGTAAGCCATGTATGTATTATGTGTCTCTGCTGATGTGTTTTATGCCTTACTTTCATTTTCCTATAATTAGGCTGATTTTTAAGTTTCTTGAGTATTCTGTTAGGGATACTGTGTAGTATGATTTGCAAATGAAGATGGAACAATTTGTCTTAAATTAATTGACTAAGAGATATGGAATCTTGGGAGAATGTTATGTTGATGACTATGAGGTTTTTGGTGGAAGGAAGGGCTTATTCATTTGAGCAACAACTGTGTGGGATCTTTATACAAATTCTTATGTTCTATTTAGAGCTTGCTTTAAAATATGTTAGCAAAAAAACAGCGCACACATTAGTTTTCACAATTTTTGTTCTTCTTTAGTGGTGGGGTCTTTTAGGTGGTACCTCTAGGTACCACAGGGGGGAATGTGGTGGATTTTTGTGTGATATGTATAACTATGTAACTATATACTCTATATATCTATGTGCACTGAACATATATATTTTAACTTTCATGTGGAGTCTTAGGCACAAGACATTTTTGCTTCACCGAGGTTTATTAAGTTGGTACAGTAACAGGGCAGTTAATGTAGGGGGAGAGTTCTCTTGAATAATTTACTTAATAATTAATTAATTTAACGTCTTTAATGCAGCACAACCAAAACAGTAACATTGTAATAGAGATCCTGAACACATCACGATAAAATACCATACAAAATAAACACACACACACACACACACTTTGAACCCACACTGAAGTGTTTTTAAGCATGTAACCTATGTATTATACGTTATAAGATTGTGCCACTTGCTGAATAAGATTTAATAATTAGGATTAATGTGTGACCTTTGACCGTGTCATGACCTGTTGTGATAAGCCAGAGCAAGGGGTACTCAGAGTCCTGACTGGCCTTTGGCCAAGACCTTGGCCGCTACCTGACCCCAGCAGCTGTGCTGGGCGTGTGGGAAAGTTACCCAGCAGCAGGGGCGGCGATACTGGTCCCTATATTAGGGGACCAGAGGACACCCCCAGGGCTCTTTTCCTCCTGCTGCTGCTACCTGTCCGTCTCTGTGTTGCTCTACTGTCTGTGCTTAAGGCTGTACACCCCGGGGTTTTGCTTTGCTTGCTTTCTGCTATGTAATTCTCTTGCTAAATGTTTGTATGTATTTTTCCTGCTGTTCATATGATTCAGTGTATTAAACTCTGTTCCAAGAATCCTACTCTTTTACAGAGCATCTTTTTGAGTGTCTTGATTTTAATTGGATTTAGATCACGTCATTGTTGGTGGAAGAAGGTTATCAGGATGGCTTCAAAATTTGCGACCACAATATTGCTTTTTAGTGTAGTTCTTCTTCAGCGTTCCACAAGTGGATGGAACACTTGTGAAAACACTCTAGTGTTAAAGCCATTCTCTCCCTCCCATTCTACTTTTAAATACTCTAGGAACAACAAGTAGGCCTGCAGTGCAAGAGTGAAGTGCTCTAATAGGGTGATATGGTACTACAAGGTCATTAAGATAAGATGGGGCCTGATTATTTAAGACCTTGTATTTTGAATTCAATTCTGGATTTAACAGGGAGCCAATGAACTGAAGCCTTTATAGGAGAAATCTGCTCTCTCTTTCTAGTCCCTGTCAGGACTCTTGCTGCAGCATTTTGGATCAGCTGAAGGCTTTTCATGGAGTTTTTAGGACATCCTGATAATAGTGAATTACAGTAGTCCAGCCTGGAAGTAATAAATGCATGAACTAGTTTTTCAGCGTCACTCTGAGACAGGATATTTCTAATTTTAGAGATGTTGCGCAAATGGAAGAAAGCAGTCTTACATATTTGTTTAATATGTGCATTGAAGGACATGTCCTGGTCAAAAATGACTCCAAGGTTCCTCACAGCATTACTGGAGGCCAAGGTAATGCCATCCAGAGTAAGAATCTTCTTAGATACCATATTTCTAAGATTTTCAGGGCCGAGTACAATAACCTCAGTTTGATCTGAATTAAGAAGCAGAAAGTTAGCGGCCATCCAGGTCTTTATGTCTTTAAGACATTCCTGCAGTTTAACTAATTGGTGTGTGTTACCTGGCTTCATGGACAGATAGAGCTGCGTGTCATCTGCATAGCAGTGAAAATTTATGCTATGTCTTCTAATGATGCTGCCTAAGGGAAGCATGTATAATGTAAATAGAATTGGTCCTAGCACTGAACCCTGTGGAACACCATAATTGACCTTAGTGTGTGAAGAGGACTCTCCATTTACTTGAACAAATTGGAGTCTATTAGATAGATATGATACAAACCACTGCAGTGCAGTACCTGTAATACCTACAGCATGTTCTAATCGCTCTAATAGGATATTATGGTCAACAGTATCGAACGCAGCACTAAGGTCTAGCAGGACAAGCACAGAGATGAGTCCACTGTCAGAGGCCATAAGAAGATCATTTGTAACCTTCACTAAAGCTGTTTCTGTGCTGTGATGAGCTCTGAAACCTGACTGAAACTCTTCAAATAAGCCATTCCTCTGCAGATGATCTGTTAGCTGTTTGACAACTACTCTTTCAAGGATTTTTGATATGAAAGGAAGGTTGGAGATTGGCCTATAATTAGCTAAGACAGCTGGGTCTAGAGATGGCTTTTTAAGTAAAGGTTTAACTACAGCCACCTTGAAGGCCTGTGGTACATAGCCGATTATTAGAGATAGGTTGATCATATTTAAGATCGAAGAATTAATTAATGGCAGGACTTCTTTGAGCAGTTTTGTAGGAATGGGGTCTAAAAGACACGTTGATGGTTTGGAGGAATTAATTATTGAAGTTAACTCAGAAAGATCAATTGGAGAAAAAGAGTTTAACTTAACATCGATGGTACTAAAAGTAGCTGTAGATAATATTACATCTGTGGGATGATTATTGGTAATTTTTTCTCTAATGATAAAAATTTTATTTGTGAAGAAGTTCATGAAGTCATTACTAGTTAACGTTAAAGGGATTGTTGGCTCAGTAGAGCTCTGACTGTTTGTCAGCCTGGCTACAGTGCTGAAGAGAAACCTGGGGTTGTTCTTATTTTCTTCAATCAGTGATGAATAGTAAGATGTTCTGGCTTTGCGGAGGGCTTTCTTATAAAGCAGCAAACTATTTCTCCAGGCTAAATGATGATCCTCTAAATTTGTGACACGCCATTTCCTCTCCAGCTTACGAGTTATCTGCTTTAGGCTACGTGTTTGAGAATTATACCACGGAGTCAGGTACTTCGGATTTGAGGCCTTAGTTTTCACAGGAGCTACAGTATCCAGAGTCGTACGTAGTGAGGAGGTAAAATTATTAACAAGATAATCGACCTCTGTTGGAGTAGCGTTCAGATAGCTGCTCTGCTCTATGTTGGTACAGGGCATTGAAGATGATAACAGTGGGTGGATTATATTCTTAAACTTAGTTACAGCACTTTCAGAAAGACATCTACTGTGATAAAGTCTACTCTCCACTGCTGTGTAATCAATTATTGTAAATGTAAATGTTATCAGGAAATGATCAGACAGCAGAGGGTTTTCAGGAAACACTGTTACATGTTCAGTTTCTATGCCATATGTTAAAACAAGATCTAGAGTGTGGTTAAAGTGGTGGGTGGGTTCTTTTACATTTTGAGAGAAGCCAATTGAGTCTAATAACAGATTAAATGCCATGTTGAGGCTGTCATTTTTAGCATCTACATGGATGTTAAAATCACCCACAATAATTATTTTATCTGAGCTGAGCACTAAATCAGATAAAAAGTCTGAGAAATCAGAGAGAAACTCTGTGTAAGGCCCAGGTGGACGATAGATGATAACAAGTAAGACTGGTTTCTGAGTTTTACAGCTGGGGTGGACGAGGCAAAGCATCAGGCTTTCAAATGAATTAAAAGTCTGTCTTGGTCTTTGGTTAATTAATAGGCTGGTGTGAAAAATTGCTGCCACACCGCCCCCTCGGCCTGTGCTTCGAGGTTTCTGGTAGTTAGAATGACTCGGGGGTGTTGATTCATTTAAACTAACATACTCATCCTGCTGCAACCAGGTTTCTGTAAGGCAGAGTAAATCGATTTGTTGATCAATTATTAAGTCATGTACTAACAGAGACTTGGAGGAGAGAGACCTAATATTTAATAATCCACATTTCACTGTTTTACTCTTTGGTTCAGATGTGGATACTGTATTGTTCTTTCTTTGTGATTTTTTATGTTTAAGTTGTTTATTGCTGGTTTTTGGTTTGTTTTTTGTCTGTTTGGGAGCTGACACAGTCTCAATGGAGATGGGTTTTTGGGGGGGTAGCAGGAGGAGAGAAGCTGCAGAGAGGCGTGTAAGACTGCAACTCTGCTTCCTGGTCCCAACTCTGGATAGTCATATTTTGGGGGGTTTAATAAATGGGTCCATATTTCTAGAAATGAGAGCTGCTCCATCCAAAGTGGGATGGATGCCGTCTCTCCTAACAAGACCAGGTTTCCTCCAGAAGGTTTGCCAATTATCTATGAAGCCCACATCGTTTCTGGGACACCACTCAGACAGCCAGCAATTTAAGGAGAACATGCGGCTAAACATGTCACTCCTGGTCTGATTGGGGAGGGGACCAGAGAAAACTACAGAGTCCGACATTGTTTTGGCAAAGTTACACACCGATTCAATATTGATTTTAGTGACCTCCGATTGGCGTAACCGGGTGTCATTACTGCCGACGTGAATTATGATCTTACTGTATTTACGTTTACCCTTAGCCAGCAGTTTTAAATTTCCTTCAATGTCGCCTGCTCTGGCCCCTGGAAGACAATTGACTATGGTTGCCGGTGTCTCTAGCTTCACATGTCTGAGAACAGAATCACCAATTACCAGAGTTTGACCCCCGGCGGGTGTGTCGCCGAGTGGGGAAAAACGGTTAGACACATGAACAGGTTGGTGGTGTACCTGGGGCTTCAGTTTAAGACTATGCTTCCTCCTCACCGTCACCCAGCCGCCCTCTTTCCCCAGCTGCTTGGGGTCTGCCGGGGAACAGCTAGCGGGGCCTACGCTAGCTTCGGCTGCACCAGCTACAGGGGCCTGGCTAGCTACGGGTGAATGAAGGGCGCGAAGCCAAGTCTCCAATTCAGTAATCCTGGCCTCCAGAGCTGCAAATATGCTACATTTGTTACAGGTATTATTACTGCTAAAGGAGGCCGAGGAGTAACTAAACATCTGACACAATGAGCAGGAAAGTGCAGGAGGGACAGGTGAAGTAGCCATGGTGCTAACAAGTCGGCTACGAGCTAAGCTAAGCTAGCGAAACAGTAAAGAGACAGTGAGTGAATACTTTGGCTATAAATTAGGTAGTGAGTACACAGAAAGGGTGATTCAGATGAAGCACGTTAAGATTATACTATGAAAAAGGGATGTATCAAAAGATTTAAATTAAATTGCTAAGCAGAAAAGCTACTCAGAAACACCACTGTGTTTGAGCAGGAACAGGAAGTGATGAATGTTGAATGTTGTTTTAAAAGGTGTCCAAAAACAGAAAATAAAGTATTTCAAAAGACAAGGAGTATGTCACAATGAATATATAATTTGAATTTATACAATTTAATTAATTCCGGTGTTAGCAGTTAAATGTTATGTATTTAGCACCAAATCACAACAGCAGTCGCCTAAAGACACTTTATGTTGCTGGGTAAAAACAACAATAATACAAAGAAAACAACAACACTTTAATTACCCCATATGAGCTAACATTTAGTGAGAGTGGGAAGGAAAAACTCCATTTGAAGAGATAGAAACATCTGGCAGAAACAGGCTCTAGGAGAAACAGCCATCTACTGTGACTGGTTGAGGTTGGTGGAAAGGAGACAGGACAACATATACACTGTGCAAGAGAGCAAGAGATACATACTAACTAATGATTAAATGCAGAGAGGTGTATAAACACAGATCAATCAAAGAAGGAAAAAATTCATACATCACGGGAAGCCCGCAAGAGCCTAGGCTTATTGCAGCACAAATAAGGGAAGATTCAGGGTCACCTGATCCACTCTAACTGTATTATTTGTCAAAACTGAAGGTTTTAATGCTAATCTCAAAAGCAGAGATGGGTGTTTGTCTTCTGAATTAATATAGAATAGAATAGAATAGAATAGAATAGAATAGAATAGAATAGAATAGAATAGAATAGAATAGAATTCAACTTTATTGTCATTGCACATGTCACAGGTACAAGGCAACGAAATGCAGTTTGCATCCATCCAGAAGTGCTTTAGCCATGATATAGATATATTACAATATATATTAGCAATAATATAGGTATGTAAGTATATTACAGAAATGGGTCTATTATGATATGTTACAATGTACACGGTATGAAGGTATGTTATGAATATGCTATAACTATAAGTATGTACAGGCTATGAACAGGGTATAAATATGAAAAACTATACAGAATATGAAATAAAAAAAACTATACAGAAATGTGAAATTAAAAAAAAACTATACAGAAATATGAGATATACAGCTATACAGAAATGTGAACTATGCAGGTTATAAACAGTTGTAGAATTAAAAATTATAGTATTGTACAGGATGATGTGAGCTGCATCCACAGAAGAGAGGCCTGAGAGATGAAGACTCTGATTCCCGTTCAACCTTAAAATTCTATAGGAACCACAAGTACACCTAATATTCCAAAATTAAAATCCGGATTTCAAAGCAAGTCAATGAAGACAAGCAAATATGGCTGAAATATGCTGTCTCCTTATAGTCCCTGTAATGACTCTCTCAGCAACACTTTTGATCCATCAATATTAAACAATTATTGATGGAGCGGATTGAGATGAAACTTGGCACAGAGGTACAGTAGGTGTCCCAGAGGAGGGATGTGTTGAAAGTTGGACATCAACTACTCAGGATGATTTTTAATGAATTTTTGAAAATTACATAATTCTATTGTATTGACTTTATTGCATTGAATACAAGTTTGCTTTAATATCTGAGGAATTCCACAGTAAATCTGTCTGAACTGTGTTGAAAGCGGGACCTCAACTTCTAAGGATGATTTTTAATGAATTTTTGAAAATTGACATAATTGTTGTGTATTGACTTTATTGCATTGATACAAGTTTGCTTTAATATCTGAGGAATTCCACAGTAAATCTGTCTGAAACTTGGAACACAGGTGTCCCAGAGGAGGGATGTGTTGAAAGTTGGACATCAACTACTAAGGATGATTTTTAATGAATTTTTGAATATGCAACCAGACTGTCACTTTGGTTGTATTGGGCTGTTCCATTGCAATTTGTGTGCGCGTGCACGTGTGAGTGCACGTGCGCGCCGGTCTAGGCTTTCAATCGAGAGGCGCTACCGTAAAGACTGGTGTAAAAGCGCAAGGAAATCTATGCGGCGGAGAAGAAGCGGCTGGCTTGACCGCGGCTCAAATGACGGCTCACTTGACCACGGTCCGCGGGAGGATTGGGAAGAGAGGAGGCGGCTGTGGGCGCAAATTGAACAAGCCAGCCGCGCTGGGAAGCGGGCCTTTTTCCGGGGTCCTCATGGATACATCGAAGGACGGAGGATTGGTGACGTTGAATGAAAGACCTTAAGTAAGACTGTATACAGTGGAATATTATCAATGGGACAAAAGATTTCTACTTAAAGTTAAAGATTCACTGAGTTGGTGACAAGTGTTACAATTTAGACTCATATTTATATAATTTTCTTTTCTTAAAAAATAAATAAATAATTAGTTATTTTCTTAGCATATTCTTGTTATGGTTCACTCAAGAATTTCTTTGGGTTCATTAAACGTTCGGGGTTTGAAGGAAATTGTTAAGAGAAAGGCACTTTTTTTATTTTGCAAGGGGCAAAAATGTCACTGTCTGTTTTTACAAGAAACTCACTCTGTGGATGCCGACGTTACCTTTTGGGCTAATCAGTGGGGAGACAAGATTCTTTTCAGTCATGGATCTAACAGATCTGGAGGTGTGGCGATTTGTTTTAATAAGTTCCCAGGGGAGATTATAACATATAAAGCTGATAGTGAGGGTCATTGGTTAACTGCAGTTTTGAAGAGCGAAGGTATATTTCTAATTGTTACAAATCTTTATGGACATAATAATGAGGGTCAAAATAGAATAAAATAAAAGAATTCTATTGGAAAATCTAACAAAAGTTTATTTCAGAGTTTAAAAGTTATGTACCCCACAGATTACATCCTTGTAGGAGGAGACTGGAACATGACACCAGATGAGTTGTGGATGGACAGATGGCTATTGGAAAATCTAACAAAAGGTATTTCAGAGTTTAAAGTTATGTTACATCCTTGTAGGAGGAGGCAACAGAATAACATTATTGAGAACTTTTCTAGTGATAATAATTTTACAGACATTTGGAGAAGTTTGAATCCTGGAGTTAAGAATTATTCATGGTTTAAACCTAATGGAGAAAGCAGGTCAAGAATTGATTATTGGTTAGTGAGCGATGACATTTTGAGGTGTACTTCACAATCTAAAATCTCCAAAGCACCCCTATCTGATCACTGTTTCATTGATCTTGTCTTAGAACCAACAAGGATGAGATGTAGCAGCAGGGGATATTGGAAATTTAATGCCAGCCTTTTAAATAAGGACAAGTACTGTGATAAAATTAGACATATAATTACAGATATAAAAAATGATGACTCAGTAGTGGGTAATATACAGAAATGGGAATTTATTAAATTCAAAATCAGAGAATTCACTATAAAATTCTGCAAAGAACTGAACAGGGAAAAACGGGAATATGAAAGTAATTTACTTCATGAAATAACTCAGTGCTGTAGAAAAGAACAACTAAATGTGCAAGAGAAGAATAAATTGATGGAGTTACAAACTAAATTAGACGATCTTTACCTAGAGAAAGCCCAGGGTGCCTTTATAAGATCGAGAGCCAAATGGATTGAGGCAGGTGAAAAGAATTCATCATATTTTAGTAAGCTGGAAAAGTGTAGACAGCAGAGAAATTTAACCTCAAGCTTGTTGATAAATGGGACTGAATGTAAAGATTTCAGAAAGATTGAAAAGGAAGTCTTCACTTTTTATTCCAAATTGTACTCCTCAGAATATTCAGCAGCTGATTCTGATAGTTTCTTTAATAAGATTCATAATCTCATCCCATATATTGACGAGCCGTTCAAAGATCTGTGTGATTCAGAGCTTAAAATTGAGGAACTGGATTTGGTGGTCATGAAAATGGCATTAAACAAGTCCCCAGGGACAGATGGACTCACTACTAACTTTTATCAATTCTTCTGGAAGGACCTAAGATCTTTATTGTTTGATGCATTAAAGGAATCGATAGAGAAAAAAGAACTGATGCCAAGCATGAAAGAAGGGTTGATAACCCTGATCCCTAAATCTGGTAAGGATAAAAGAATTTTAGACAATTTAAGACCCATCACCTTACTAAATACTGACTATAAGATCCTGTCTGGAGCTGTAGCTGAGAGGCTAAAGAAAGGCATCTCAAACATTATCAGTGAAACACAATCAGGTTTTTTGAAAGGAAGACTAATTCATAACAATATTAGGCTGGTTTTGGACCTCCTTGAGTACAGTGAAATACTCCAAGAGAGAGGATACATCCTGTTCTTGGATTTTTACAAAGCATTTGACTCAGTTGAACATACGTTCATATTAAAAACTCTGCAGTCTTTTGGTTTTGGAGAGGAATTTATCAATGTTATAGAGATGCTTTATAATGACATTAATAGCTCTGTTTTGCTAGAACATGGTACATGCTCAAGGTTTGAGGTTAATAGAGGGATAAGGCAGGGAAGTAGCAGCTCACCACTTCTGTTCATCATGGTTGCTGAGCTGTTGTCTATTCTGATTAAAAACAGTCACATTGAGGGGTTAACTGTGATGGGTGAACGGATAATAATCAGTCAGCTGGCAGATGATACCACCCTGTTTTTAAAAAATGAGGACCAGATTCCTTTAGCCTTACAGGTGATCAACCACTTCTCCAAAGCTTCTGGCCTACAGCTGAATATTAATAAATGTGAAATTCTAGCTCTGCATGAGTGTCCCCTTCAAGCGACAAATAATATACAGATCAAAAAAGAGGTGAAGTATCTGGGCATTGTAATTTGTAAGGATAAGACATCAACAGAAAATAAGAATATCTGTACCAATATAGAAAAGTGTAAGTCACTTTTGAACAGGTGGCTGCAAAGGGACATAACTCTGTTTGGGAGAATCTTGCTAACCAAAATGGACAGTCTATCCAGACTAATCTATCCAGCCTTTTCTCTGCCCATATCTCCAAAACTGATTAAATCTATAAATAATCTTAATTTTAGGTTCATACGGAGGAACAAATGTCATTATATAAAGAAAAAATGATATGATGAAGAATTATGAAGAGGGTGGGGCTAATGCCATTGACTTTGATGTTATGAATGGTGTACTAAAATTGAAATGGTTAAGATCTTTCATTAGGAACAAAAATTCCTTTTGGAACATTATTCCCAATTTGATTTTTGGCAAAATGGGTGGAATAGACTTTTTGTTACGTTGTGACTTTGACTGCAGTTCGTTACCTGTTAAACTCTCAGCTTTCCATCAGCAGGCCCTTCTGTACTGGAAATTAATCTATAAACATAACTTTACTCCTCACAATACCCCTATATGGAACAACAGGTATATCCGTTTGTGTAGGAAATCTGTGTACATGGATGAATGGAGATCTAAAGGGATTTGGGCTGTAGCTCATTTTATGGATGAGAATGGGGTCTTATTAAAACGTGAGACGTTTTGTGAGAAATTTGATGTAAGATGTGCTGCTAAGAGATATAAATCCTTAATAAAAGCCATCCCAGTCCCTTTGAGATCAATGATAAAAGAAGATATTGTGCACTCTAAAATTTCTCCTGGACTGAGGCAGCTCTGCATAGCTGATGACAGCAGGTTTACAAACAAGGTGATCAGGAATGGGTTTTTTTTTTGTTTGTTTGTTTTTTTCTTGCTATATTGCTCAACCGAGGATGTTACATATTGAGATTGATGATTGTGCCTTGTATGTTATACTATATGTAAATAAAGTTCTGTAAAAAAAGAAAAGAAAAAAAAAGACAGCGCACCATCGCACCATTTGTTGTTATTGTTCTTTTTGAAATAAAGTTGGAAGAAAAAAAAAGTTCTGCCCTCTTTGTTTATGCTTTCAAGCATTGACTGTAGAAAACATGGACGACACGACTCCGCCTCCTACCATTGTGCAAAAATGAAGCCAAAATACCCCGCTTGTTGGAGACTTTAACTGTATTATGGATGCTGAATTCGATAAATTTCCTCCAGGACATTCGAACAGAATTAATACCACATTGAAGGCTGTTATGGGACGCCTGAAACTCACAGACATTTGGAGATTCAAATATCCTCAGTCCAAAATGTTCACTTGGTACAACAATTCTAACTCGAGACATTCAAGGATAGACTTTTGGTTTGTTTCAGAGAGCTTTGACAGCAATAGCATAGATGTAGGTGCTTGGCCTTCTCCAGCAACAGATCATAAAGCCATATATATTAAAATAAATTTAACTTCTCTATCTAATTCTTCTGTTGTTAAATTTACATACTGGAAACTCAACAGCTCATTATTACAAAAAGACGAGGTGAAAAAGGAGCTTAAAGAACTGATCTCAAAATTTTGGTCTATAGCTCAAGAAGATTTAAAGTATGGAAAAAACTGGGAATTATTAAAATTTGAAATTGGCAAATATTTAAGGAAGGTTGGCAGCCTTAATGCAAAATCCTAAAGATTAGAGGGAGAAAATATAATCTCTCAAATTACACAGTTATCTAATAAACAAATTGATACTTTAACTGAAGAGGATAAATTGAACCTTGCTAAATTACAAGATAAATTAGATCGTTTATACACAGACAAAGCAAAAGGAGCTTTTATCAGATCAAGATCTAAATGGCTTGAAGAAGGTGAGCGTAATTCCCATTATTTCTTCAGCTTAGAAAAGAAACACTCAAGCATAAATAATATTAGCAAATTAATGATAAATGGGGTTATAACAGAGGATTACAGATTAATCTCTAAATATTGTAGTCATTTCTATAAGGAACTTTATAGCTCTACATTTTCTCAGGAAGCTGCAAATCATCTCTTAGAATCGCTGAATGTTAAATCTATCAGCCAAGAAGATTCTATACTATGTGATCAACACATCTCATTATAGAAGAAGTCAAAGATGCAATTGGGCTATTGAAAAATAATAAATCTCCAGGTACGGATGGTCTTACTGCTGAATTATATAAAACTTTTTCTGAAGAGTTATCTCCCTTTCTTCTTGAGGTTTTTGCAGAAAGTATAGGAAACCAACAGCTTCCCACTACGATGAATCAAGGTTTGACTACGTTGATTCCGAAGCCTAATAAGGACCTATTAATGATTGATAATTGGAGACCAATTAGCTTGCTAAATAATGATTATAAAGTATTTGCTCTAATTATAGCTAACAGACTTAAGATGGTTCTTGACTCTATTATTGATGAAACGCAATCTGGCTTTATGCCCAAAAGACACATAACTAACAATATCAGATTGGTTTTAGACATTCTGGATTATTCTGACCTCATAAATTGCAATGGTTTCATATTATTTTTAGACTTCTACAAGGCCTTCGATACGGTGGAGCGTGAATTTATATTTCAAGCTCTGGATAAGTATGGTTTTGGCTCTTACTTCTCAACAGCGATTAAAACATTATACCATAACAGTAACAGCAGTATTAAATTAACAAACGGTACTTCACCCAGATTTAACATACAAAGAGGGATAAGACAAGGCTGTCTCATTTCTCCATACCTGTTTTTGTTAATTGCCCAACTGTTGTCTAACCATATGAAATCAAGCAATGTAAAAGGTATATTGCTAATTGGCAAAGATTTACTCATAACACAGTTAGCGGATGACACTACATTATTCCTAAAAGATGAATATCAAACCTCTATTGCTATTGAAACAATCTCCACGTTTTCCAAAGCTTCTGGATTGTACTTGAATATTCCTAAATGTGAACTTATGGCAATAAAAGAATGTTCGAAAACAGCTTTGTGTAACATTCCAATAAAACAAGAAGTTCGTTATTTAGGTATCATAATAACCAAAAATCAGAAAAGAAGAATCATTCAAAATTTCTATCCTATTCTAGAGAAACTCAAACACAGATTTAATCAGTGGCTCTTAAGAGATTTGTCGTTAAAAGGCAGAGTATTAATAACTAAAGCAGAATACGCTTACATACGCTGCATTGGCATTGCACCTTGATAAAAAACTCATAAAAGAGGTTGATAAGTTACTTTTCAACTTTATCTGTAAAAATAGGACACACGACATTAAAAAAACAGTTCTTATGAACTCCTATGTCAATGGAGGACTTAATGTGTTAGATTTTAACACTTTAAATAACACATTCAAAATAAATTGGTTAAAGAATCTAATTACTAAGCCTACTTCCATTTGGAATACTATACCTGTGTTCATGTTTTCTAAGTTAGGTGGCACTGAATTTTTCCTTTCTTGTAATTTTGACATTGATAAAATCCATTTAAAAATCTCTGCTTTTCATCGTCAAGCTTTTTTAGCATGGACTCTTATTTACAAGCATAACTTTAGTCCCCACAGTTATTATATCTGGAATAACAAGGATGTTTTATTTAAAAGAAAATCTCTCTTCTTAGATAGTTGGTTTAGGAATAACATTGTTTTAGTCAATCAATTATTTGATTCAAATGGATTTGCTTTTGTAAGCAATCTAAAAACAACAATAAATCGATCAGAGCTTAATTTCAGAGTACCATAACCACGCTACCATATGTCATTTTTTTCTGGAACCGGCTGTCAGATGGTATTATGTGGAACGAAGTTTGGAAACTCCCTAATCAGTTTTTAATTACCAACAAAATTAAAGATATTTCTTATAAATTAATACACAGAATTTATCCTTCTAAAGATTATCTTCAAAGCAAATTCAAATTAGACATTGATACAAGCTGTAGCTTTTGTAAAACTTCCAAGGAATCTACTATACATCTTTTTTGGTTTTGTAACCTTGTACAAGATTTTTGGCAGAGTTTATGTGTTTTTATTTCAGAAAATATATTTAAAGGATTTGTACTGTTTTGGAAATATGTTTTGTTTGGTCTGCACAAAAACCAAAAACAATTCAACTTTGATAACAGATATATGATTAATTTATTAATTTTAATGGCTAAATTTCATATTCACAAGTCCAAATGTTTAGGAAGACATCCCTCTTTTTATGTATTCTCCCTTGAACTTGTACAGTATCTTAACTCAATTAAGAACTCCACTAACCCAAAAGCTGTAAAAACTATTGGTGTTTGTGAAAAAATCAAGATCTTTCAATCACTTTATTCTTTGGCTTGATCAGTTACTTTCCCCCTAGCATATGTATATTGATGTTTCTGAATACTGTTCTTGTATTTGTTTATCTATGCATACAATTCTTTTGTAAGTACAACACCATTATTGTGGTACACTGTAAAATATAACTTGTTTCAACTTAAAAATATCAGGTACAGGGCTGCCTTAAAATTTTAAGTTAAGTCAAGAAATAGAGTTTGTTCTTATAACACAACCAATTGTTATCTTAATGAAAAATCACATGTTGTCTAAACTTTCGTCTTAGTTTAGTTGACTGAGATTTGTTAGTCAGTTCAACTCCTTTAATTGTCATTTTTACTTGGGAAAACCCTTTCAGCTAAATTAAAATAATCTATTGTTTAAACTCTTGTCCTAGTTCAGTTGACTTGGGTTTTTTAGTTAATTCAAATACTTTAGTAGTTCTTTTAACTTAGGAATCTATTTTAGCTTAACTAACATAATCTGTTAGCTAAGTTGATTTAAGTTTATTAATTAACTGAGCTCCTTAAGGTAGCTGAGTGAACTTCTAAATCAGTTTCATTTTAATTATCAGAGTTGATTGACTGTATGTAAAGACAAATGTGTATTAAACATCTTAAGTTTTTATTTTATTTTAGCTTTCTAACATCCATTTCAGCAAAACTACCTGTTAGATTTATCTTAGATTTCAGGTTTAAATATCTACATTCCTTTAAATTAATTTTCTGTTGTTTACAGAAAAAAAAAACCCCACAGATTCCATTAAAGTCTATCTGATCATTTCATACAGAAAGTTTGTTTTAAGAACATGACAAGACAATTACTCATGAGCACCCAACATTCACCATTTACTGTGCCATCTTAGTCATCTGAGAAACAGAAAAATCAGTGACGTAGCTCATCAGGCTCACAATCCATCAAAACTCAAAGGCTGCTCCCTGTGAAACAATAAATTTGAACTTGGTCTTGAGCCCAGTTTGGGTGAAGATTAAATTCTGACCAATACTCTCGGAGCAGTAGTGATTCTTGTGAAGTAACAACATAAAGTCTGCATTAATGTAATGTATCAACGGGACACTTGCTATTTTAGAAAAGTTATTCTTTACATTTACAAAATTTTTAAACTTCATTGTGCTCAGTCACACCTGTTAGCATAAAACTTGAAATATTAAAATAGTACAAAACCTTTGATAAGTGACAGTAAAGATCAGTTTATAACAAGTAAGACATCAAACTCTTGTATTTGTCTTCGTTTACAATTGCAACAAATTCCACAGAACCAATATCTCTGAAAATGAGTGCATGCTTCTGAAACATTTGATAAGATGGATATTTCAGAAACATCAGTTTGAGTCTGCTCAATTGCAAAACAAAGGAAAAACTACTGACTTGCATGAGATAAGCATCTGCAGAGTCCAGCATTATATTGTTGTTCACATAAGTTTCTTAAACCATGAACAAATGAGTAATTGTCTAATCTGGAATGTAAAGTGTAGGAAGCAGAGTTGCAGTCTTACACGCCTCTCTGCAGCTTCTCTCCTCCTGCTACCCCCCCAAAAACCCATCTCCATTGAGACTGTGTCAGCTCCCAAAAAGACAAAAAACAAACCAAAAACCAGCAATAAACAACTTAAACATAAAAAATCACAAAGAAAGAACAATATAGTATCCACATCTGAACCAAAGAGTAAAACAGTGAAATGTGGATTATTAAATATTAGGTCTCTCTCCTCCAAGTCTCTGTTAGTACATGACTTAATAATTGATCAACAAATCGATTTACTCTGCCTTACAGAAACCTGGTTGCAGCAGGATGATTATGTTAGTTTAAATGAATCAACACCCCCGAGTCATTCTAACTACCAGAAATCTCGAAGCACAGGCCGAGGGGGCGGTGTGGCAGCAATTTTTCACACCAGCCTATTAATTAACCAAAGACCAAGACAGACTTTTAATTCATTTGAAAGCCTGATGCTTTGCCTCGTCCACCCCAGCTGTAAAACTCAGAAACCAGTCTTACTTGTTATCATCTATCGTCCACCTGGGCCTTACACAGAGTTTCTCTCTGATTTCTCAGACTTTTTATCTGATTTAGTGCTCAGCTCAGATAAAATAATTATTGTGGGTGATTTTAACATCCATGTAGATGCTAAAAATGACAGCCTCAACATGGCATTTAATCTGTTATTAGACTCAATTGGCTTCTCTCAAAATGTAAAAGAACCCACCCACCACTTTAATCACACTCTAGATCTTGTTTTAACGTATGGCATAGAAACTGAACATTTAACAGTGTTTCCTGAAAACCCTCTGCTGTCTGATCATTTCCTGATAACATTTACATTTACAATAATTGATTACACAGCAGCGGAGAATAGACTTTATCACAGTAGATGTCTTTCTGAAAGTGCTGTAACTAAGTTTAAGAATATAATCCACCCACTGTTATCATCTTCAATGCCCTGTACCAACATAGAGCAGAGCAGCTACCTGAACGCTACTCCAACAGAGGTCGATTATCTTGTTAATAATTTTACCTCCTCACTACGTACGACTCTGGATACTGTAGCTCCTGTGAAAACTAAGGCCTCAAATCCAAAGTCCCTGACTCCGTGGTATAATTCTCAAACACGTAGCCTAAAGCAGATAACTCGTAAGCTGGAGAGGAAATGGCATGTCACAAATTTAGAGGATCATCATTTAGCCTGGACAAATAGTTTGCTGCTTTATAAGAAAGCCCTCCGCAAAGCCAGAACATCTTAGTATTCGTCACTGATTGAAGAAAATAAGAACAACCCCAGGTTTCTCTTCAGCACTGTAGCCAGGCTGACAAAAAGTCAGAGCTCTACTGAGCCAACAATCCCTTTAACGTTAACTAGTAATGACTTCATGAACTTCTTCACAAATAAAATTTTTATCATTAGAGAAAAAATTACCAATAATCATCCCACAGATGTAATATTATCTACAGCTACTTTTAGTACCATCGATGTTAAGTTAGACTCTTTTTCTCCAATTGATCTTTCTGAGTTAACTTCAATAATTAATTCCTCCAAACCATCAACGTGTCTTTTAGACCCCATTCCTACTAAACTGCTCAAAGAAGTCCTGCCATTAATTAATTCTTCGATCTTAAGTATGATCAACCTATCTCTAATAATCGGCTATGTACCACAGGCCTTCAAGCTGGCTGTAGTTAAACCTTTACTTAAAAAGCCATCTCTAGACCCAGCTGTCTTAGCTAATTATAGGCCAATCTCCAACCTTCCTTTCATATCAAAAATCCTTGAAAGAGTAGTTGTCAAACAGCTGACAGATCATCTGCAGAGGAATGGCTTATTTGAAGAGTTTCAGTCAGGTTTCAGAGCTCATCACAGCACAGAAACAGCTTTAGTGAAGGTTACAAATGATCTTCTTATGGCCTCTGACAGTGGACTCATCTCTGTGCTTGTCCTGCTAGACCTCAGTGCTGCGTTTGATACTGTTGATCATAATATCCTATTAGAGCGATTAGAACATGCTGTAGGTATTACAGGTACTGCACTGCAGTGGTTTGTATCATATCTATCTAATAGACTCCAATTAAATGGAGAGTCCTCTTCACCCACTAAGGTCAATTATGGTGTTCCACAGGGTTCAGTGCTAGGACCAATTCTATTTACATTATACATGCTTCCCTTAGGCAGCATCATTAGAAGACATAGCATAAATTTTCACTGCTATGCAGATGACACGCAGCTCTATCTATCCATGAAGCCAGGTAACACACACCAATTAGTTAAACTGCAGGAATGTCTTAAAGACATAAAGAGCTGGATGGCCGCTAACTTTCTGCTTCTTAATTCAGATAAAACTGAGGTTATTGTACTCGGCCCTGAAAATCTTAGAAATATGGTATCTAAGCAGATTCTTACTCTGGATGGCATTACCTTGGCCTCCAGTAATGCTGTGAGGAACCTTGGAGTCATTTTTGACCAGGACATGTCCTTTAATGCACATATTAAACAAATATGTAAGACTGCTTTCTTCCATTTGCGCAACATCTCTAAAATTAGAAATATCCTGTCTCAGAGGGACGCTGAAAAACTAGTTCATGCATTTATTACTTCCAGGCTGGACTACTGTAATTCTTTATTATCAGGATGTCCTAAAAACTCGCTGAAAAGCCTTCAGCTAATCCAAAATGCTGCAGCAAGAGTCCTGACAGGGACTAGGAAGAGAGAACATATTTCTCCTGTTTTGGCTTCCCTTCATTGGCTTCCTGTTAAATCCAGAATTGAATTCAAAATCCTGCTCCTCACATACAAGGTCTTAAATAATCAGGCCCCATCTTATCTTAATGACCTTGTAGTACCATATCACCCCATTAGAGCACTTCGCTCTCGCTCTGCAGGCCTACTTGTTGTTCCTAGAGTAATTAAAAGTAGAATGGGAGGCAGAGCCTTCAGTTTTCAGGCCCCTCTTCTGTGGAACCAGCTTCCAGTTTGGATTCGGGAGACAGACACTATCTCTACTTTCAAGATTAGGCTTAAAACTTTCCTTTTTGCTAAAGCATATAGTTAGGGCTGGACCAGGTGACCCTGAATCCTCCCTTAGTTATGCTGCAATAGACGTAGGCTGCCGGGGATTCCCATGATGCACTGAGTTTTTCCCTTCCAGTCACCTTTCTCACTCACTATGTGCTAATAGACCTCTCTGCATCAAATCATATCTGTTATTAATCTCTGTCTCTCTTCCACAGCATGTCTTTCATCCTGTTTTCCTTCTTCACCCCAACCGGTCGCAGCAGATGGCCCCGCCCCTCCCTGAGCCTGGTTCTGCCGGAGGTTTCTTCCTGTTAAAAGGGAGTTTTTCCTTCCCACTGTCGCCAAAGTGCTTGCTCATAGGGGGTCATATGATATGATTGTTGGGGTTTTCTCTGTATTTATTATTGTGCGATCTATTGTACAATATAAAGCGCCTTGAGGCGACTTTTGTTGTGATTTGGCGCTATATAAATAAAATTGAATTGAATTGAATTGAATAGTCATTTAGTGACATACAAAAGTGAGAATGAGAACTTGCAAGAATAAAAAAACAAACAGTAAAATAAAAACTGTCCTTAACACTAAGGAGCATACAATTACAGTCCTGCATGGCTTTCTGCAAGAGTCTGTTTCTTAGACCATGCACTAGTGAGGAGCACTGCCTTCCACCAATGTTCATTAGGATGTTCTGAATGACTTCAAAGATGTCCTTAAGTTCCTTTGGATAGTCTATGTTGAGGGCAAAAAGAAGGCCCATCAGCATGGAAATGGCACTTGAGACATCCCTCAGATTAGACAGGATTACTGCCGCCTCAAGGACAACCAACACATCGATGATGTCTTCTTCTTTCACCATCGCAATGCCAACTTTCATAGTCTTCAATACCTGTCGGCTATAAAAGGGTTCAAAGACAAAAAAATAAAAAATTACACAATTACAATTACACAATATCCCTTGTGTTTAAGAATTCATGTCTTTCCAAAGAAGAGCCATACTGATGCCTTGGATGATGGTGTTTGGCTTTGGGTAACACTTATTAGTTGTTAAAGTTTTTTCAGACTGAGATGTGCACCCCCATGTTACAAATCCATTTCTTGCTTTAAACAAAGACCATGTTCATAAATAACTGAGCATGTCTTCAATTGCAGAATTCAAACAAAATTTTCAATTTAAATGGTAAATGGCCTGTATTTGTATAGCGCTTTACTAGTCCCCTAAGGACTCCAAAGCGCTTTACACATTCAGTCATTCACACACATGGGTGGATGACTGAATCGTGACTCAAGAGTTGACAGTTCGTCTTATAATCGGAAGGTTGCCGGTTCGAGCCCCGGCTCCGACAGTTTCAGTCGTTGTGTCCTTGGGCAAGACACTTCACCTGTTGCCTACTGGTGGTGGTCAGAGGGCCCGGTGGTGCCAGTGTCCGGGAGCCTCGCCTCTGTCAGTGCGCCCCAGGGCGGCTGTGGCTACAATGTAGCTTGCCATCACCAGTGTGTGAATTTAAATCTACTTATGCTAAATATTGGCTGTGCTCTAAACCAAATCTGGCTGAGAATACATGAAATGTGCAAACTGCAGCTACACTACAGGATCAGATTGTGGCTCCATAGACAATGCTTCTTTAATCAGTTTATTGATTAAAGTTTATTTTTCCCCCTATAATAACAGCATGAAAAAAGAGCATATAGACATGGCTGAACAGGTTGCATAATTGGCACTGAATATCAACATCCACCTTTACCCAGCTGCCCAATGACTCTCGGCCAGTAACCTTTAATTGCTTACCCAGTCTACACAGTCTCTTTTCCAGGGTCCAGGACATTTCACCAAAGTATTGCCCCCACAGCTGTAGCAGCCACTGCAGCCCCTTAAATATCCTAATATCTCTGCCATTACAATATACAATGTGAGAAATCAAACGTAAAGCTGAAGTGAACAGTACAGCAGCGAAATGTCAAAGACCCTGGTGAAGACATGAATAAACACAAGACACTAATAATATCAATGCTAGCTTGCCAGTTAGTTTCTCTGAAACCCAGACCAACTCCAGTGTCAAAGATCTTGTAATAATACATTTAGTGAGGAAAAAGTACACATGTTATCATGTGGCATCTATTGTTTCATAGATGCCACGTTTCATTTAAAATCCACTGTGGTGCTGTCATTATTAAATTTACTAAAAGAAACAATGCTAACCTTCACAGTCTTGAAAGTGTGTGAGGGATCTTCCTTTAGAAAATGAGGTCCTCTGTCCTCTTCCTTTGTGTAGGGCTCTGGTCAAAGAAGTCAAAAAGAAAACAAAAACACTTTTTAAACAGTGTTTATGAAGCATGTAGACAGCTCCAAATTCACAGCTTTTTGATACATAATTCCATCAATATATGATTATCATTGGAGATTTTGAATCAGGCTTATCAGGACATTCAAGTAGAATATGATACCCAACCTACCACCAATATACACAGATTCTGTAAAAGTTACCACACTAAATGTCCGGTTGTGAAATATGATGACAGACTTTACTCATCAGCTTTCTTTCAATGAGTTCATCAGTTGAACTGGATAACCTAAAACTTAAACAGAGAACATTTCGCAGTTGAACACTTACATCATCACCGAAGCATCTTATGAGCCTCGTTAGCCCTCCTATGCCGCTCTTGATTTTGTACAGCTCCACGAACCTCTCCATAATGGTCAAGCACAGCAAAAAGAACCCTTTCAGGTCAACAGATGTAAGACGGGCAAATTCTGCTTCAACCTGAGCAACAGAAGAAGAGGGGTGGAGAGTACAGGCAGAAAAAAAAAAGATTCTTTGAGACCCAAATTTAAGCAAACGGTCATCTGAGGCCCATTAGAGAAAACACAAACACACAAAAGCAAACAAAAAAAAAGATGCACTTTACCTGCCGTTCAGCAAACAAGGAAGTTCAGAGAACAATAAGCTCTGTCTTGAAATCTTTTAAAGTAGAATGATTGTGAAAATGACTTATGTGATGTAAAACTTTAGTAAACGTGCGATTAAAAGAACACTGAGTAAAAGGACAAGTAACAATTTCCTTATTCCTCAGATGTTTACCTTGATGAGCAATACTGTTTTAGTCCAACTGCCTCATTAAAGTTACACAACAGGCTTTTTACATTAAAGCCAGCAGGTCCATTACATACTCCCTTTTTAGATCTGAAATACTGTGCAGATTCTGTGTATATGTAGTGGACAGCAATTTACCCCAAAGAGTGCAAAGTTTGCAAGTCCACCTCATTTAAATGACAAAGACAGATGTGATCATCTAGACCTGTGAAAATAAATTAATGACAAACTTGCAGTTATGGATGTTATTACGACCACAAGAACCTAAACAGTCTGCTCCATTGCTTTTGTTAATGAATCATTTGTTGGTAACACATCTGAATATTTAGTTTATGCCACCTGCATGCGATCATCAATAGTGCCATATTACTTCTTAAGAAGTACCCTGACACTACAATCTTTATATCATTTGTTCTACAGAGCTATTAAGTTACAATATAATCTGTGGTGTTTCCAGTATGACAAAATGCACAAATTGTAACTTACCATTTGACTCCACTGACAAAAATAAATCCCCAGCATCAAGTTTGGCTTCACAGACCTAAAATAAGTAAAATAAAAATATATGTTATAATTATATTGTTTTTGCCATTTATTCATGTTTGCTAATTTTCTGACATATAAACAATGTTAGTTTTGTTACAATACAGAGAATGCAGTTTAATTAAAAGGTAAATTATGCAAAAAAAACCCAAAAAACTTCTGCAGTATACCATGCCAAAAATCAGTGTCTCTGACGCCAATTATTTTATCACTACAGCTCTTTTAGTATGGAAACTCACACAATCTAGTCATACTGATCAGAAGAGTTCAAAAATAAGTCAAAATAGTGAGCTGTTGTTAAGCATAAAGCATTTCAGGGTAACAAATAACTGCACAATAGAATTAAAGCAAAAAATAAACACACTGGAGGACTATCTGATAAAAACTAATATAATGCTGGTTTGTAGACCATATTTTGTCTCAGTCCTCAGTGCACTCTTGCAGCTTAGCATGCAGCAGTTAATAACAACTTAAGTGATTACATAGGAGTAAACAGATGACAACAAGCATCGGAGTCCTGCCAAAAAGTTCTTTTTGAACCCAGCCAGTTATTGGAAATATTGCCAAAATGAACTTCCACCAAAATACAACAGCCTGTGAACTTGTGTCTGTGAAGGTTCTCAGTCATCCAGGTCATCGTAGTCAAAGGAGTTTGCAAAGAAAAGCGTCTGGACTTCTTTGAGTTGCTTGAAGACGTTTCACCTCTCATCCGAGAAGCTTCTTCAGTTCTAAGGTCAAATGGCCGAGAGTCCCAGATTTAAACCCAGTGGGAGTATCCCCCCAAAGAGGGACAAAGGACCCCCTGGTGATCCTCTAATCACATGCGCCAAGGTGTGAAAGCGGGTGTGGTACCTAATCAGCCAGGGTTTCGGGTGAGCTCATTGTGAAACCTGGCCCCACCCTATCATGTGATTTCCTGAGGTCAGATGGCCCAGGATGTGAGTGGGCGTTAAGGCGTCTGGGGAGGGAACTCAAAACTGGATTATAGATGGCAGACAGTTGGTGTCGTAAACCACCGCCTCTGTTCAAAGATGGTCGCTCACAGTGGACATAGATGGCCTCTTTCACTCCTCTTTCAAACCATCTGTCCTCTCTGTCCAATATGTGAACATTGGCATCCTCGAAAGAGTGACCTTTGACCTTAAGATGCAGATGGACTGCTGAGTCTTGTCCTGTGGAGGTGGCTCTTCTATGTTGTGCCATGCGCTTGTGAAGTGGCTGTTTGGTCTCTCCAATGTAGAGGTCTGGGCATTCCTCACTGCACTGCACAGCATACACCACGTTGTTAAGTCTGTGTTTTGGAGTTTTGTCTTTCGGGTGAACCAGTTTGTGTCTGAGTGTGTTGCTGGGTCTGAAGTACACTGGGATGTCGTGCTTGGAGAAAACTCTCCTGAGTTTCTCTGATACACCGGCAAAGAGTCAGCAAAGAGGCACAGAAAAGAAGATCAGACACCAGCGAGGGAGGATAAGAAAGACAGACGCAACAACATTAGGCTGTGATGGAGACCTTTGGTTTGTGTAATGTTATAAATACTCGGATACTCCCCAGAGGCTCCAGACTTTTACATAAAGATATTATATTCAGTCCTGTAGAAAGTTATATATTTAAAAATATATGATATTCTCTGGTTACTCTGGTATGAATAACTCTGAATCACTTTATGGTAAATAACACACTATGTGCAAAAAACTGTGAAAGAATTCCAGATGACAAGTTTGTAGTTCAACATACAAGTGACGACCTTTGACCTTCATCAGGTTTTATTTAATTGTGCCAGAGAAAATCTCATATGCTCTTCCAACACGTTCTCACTCCCAACTCGTCAAATGTGTGACGCATGGTCAGGCTCCCTCTGCTTCACTTATCGACGCGCAGGGTACCCCCCTCGCGTCGAGAATTGACGTGCAGGGTCCTCCTATTGAATACTATGCTGCTCCCTAATCGTTGTTTATTGACGACAAGAGATTGCCGCGGAAGAGCCTGTTGTCCGTATATTTATACATTTCCGAAATCACATTGTAGTGACGTGTACTGAACACAATATATTATATAATGTAAACAACTACCTGAGAAACATCAGATACAGCAGATAAATTAATTATAGGCTATTACTTTTCAGTCCAATAACAAAACACCGCTTGGATTCAGATCAGGGAGGCCGTTCCTCCCAATCACGCCCCTCCAGGTCTCGCTGTTGTTACCCACATGAGCATTGAAGTCTCCGAGCGGTGTTTTGTTATTGGACTTCTGTGCAAATCACAGTTTGGCCATAACGAACACCTTGTTCCAACATAAGAGTGTCCATAAGTGCACGTGGCACCAGGACGCTCTAGGCCGCAGGTCGATGATCAATTTTGTAATCGTATCACCAGACCTGCGACCATATGTTCTGGACACTCGGGTAAAGAGAGGGGCTGAGCTGTCAACTGATCACCACCTGGTGGTGAGTTGGATCAGGTGGCGGGGGAGGACGCTGGACAGACCCGGTGCACCTAAACGAGTAGTGAGGGTGTGCTGGGAACGTCTAGCAGAGGCCCCAGTCTGCGAGATCTTCAACGCACACCTCCGGCAGAGCTTCAACAGCATTCCGAGG
>JAQSNX010004355.1:0-70669 GCA_029532605.1 Oreochromis grahami
CGGGTGTGAAGTTGGTCCTGTCTTCCAAGGAGCTGTCTTCTTGTAGTCGTTTTCTGACAGTCTCCACTGCCTCCGTGGTGGGTATGCAAGTGAAGAGAGAGACTACGTCAAAGGACACCATGGTTTCATCTGGATCCAGGGTAAGTTTCTGGACCTTGTCGGTGAAGTCGGTGGAGTTCTTGATGTGGTGTGGGGTGTTCCCCACGAGAGGTGCCAGGATGGTAGCAAGGTGTTTCGCAATGTTATAAGTGGCTGAGTTTAGGAGAGGAGAGTTTTCTCCAAGCACGACATCCCAGTGTACTTCAGACCCAGCAACACACTCAGACACAAACTGGTTCACCCGAAAGACAAAACTCCAAAACACAGACTGAACAACGTGGTGTATGCTGTACAGTGCAGTGAGGAATGCCCGGACCTCTACATTGGAGAGACCAAACAGCCACTTCACAAGCGCATGGCACAACATAGAAGAGCCACCTCCACAGGACAAGACTCAGCAGTCCACCTGCATCTTAAGGATAAAGGTCACTCTTTCGAGGATGCCAATGTTCACATATTGGACAGAGAGGACAGATGGTTTGAAAGAGGAGTGAAAGAGGTCATCTATGTCCACTGTGAGCGACCATCTTTGAACAGAGGCGGTGGTTTACGACACCAACTGTCTGCCATCTATAATCCAGTTTTGAGTTCCCTCCCCAGACGCCTTAACGCCCACTCACATCCTGGGCCATCTGACCTCAGGAAATCACATGATAGGGTGGGGCCAGGTTTCACAATGAGCTCACCCGAAACCCTGGCTGATTAGGTCCCACACCCGCTTTCACACCTTGTCGCATGTGATTAGAGGATCACCAGGGGGTCCTTTGTCCCTCTTTGGGGGGATACTCCCACTGGGTTTAAATCTGGGACTCTCGGCCATTTGACCTTAGAACTGAAGAAGCTTCTCGGATGAGAGGTAAAACGTCTTCAAGCAACTCAAAGAAGTCCAGACGCTTTTCTTTGCAAACTCCTTTGACTACGATGACCTGGATGACTGAGAACCTTCACATACATACCCAAGGATAAGCAGAAGAGAATGATTGATATGATGAAACTGGGATTTTGTTACACTTTATTGCAAACACAAGTAAAACTATAACTGAAACTAATCAAAACTAAACTGAAACTAAGGATTTTCCAAAAAATAAAAACTAAACTAAACTAGCAAACAATTGGTAAAAACTAATTAAAACTAATATAAAATTGAAAATCTGAAGTCAAAACAAAATAAAAATAAAAACTAATGAAAATTGCAAAACTATTAAAACCCTGGTGCCTAGTTCCGCTTTTTCTGTCTGCATCTCCAGACCATTACAGACTACAGGACCACCAAACCCTCCCCCACATCCTCTGATGCCTCCTTCCTCAACGAGCTCAACAACTTCTATGCTCGTTTTGAGCGAGGGAACCCCACAACCACAACCATAACAGACATGGCGCCAGACCACCAACCTCTGACTCTCTCCCCCACCGATGTAGGAGCGGTGCTGAGCAGGATCAATGTCCACAAGGCTGCAGGTCCTGATGGCATCCCCGGGCGTGTCCTCCGAGCGTGTTCTGGGGAGCTTGCAGGAGTGCTCACAGACATATTCAACCTGTCCTTGGCCCACGCTGTGGTACCGGCCTGCTTCAAATCCACCTCCATCGTCCCGATACCCAAAAACTCCAACCCATCTAGCCTCAATGACTACCGCCCAGTAGCCCTCACCCCCATCATCACTAAGTGCTTAGAGCAGCTGGTCTTGGCACACTTCAAATCCTGTCTCCCCCACCCTGGACCCCCACCAATTTGCATACCGCCAGAACAGGAGCACAGAGGATGCAGTCTCCATCGCACTGCACTCTGTCCTCTCACACCTGGACAACAACAACACCTATGCCAGAATGCTGTTTATAGACTTCAGTTCAGCATTCAATACAATCCAGCCCTCACAACTCATCAGGAAACTGACAGACCTGGGCATCAGTTCCCTCATCTGCAAATGGCTACTGGACTTCCTGACCAACCGCCCCCAGCATGTCCGACTGGATAACCGCTGCTCATCAACAATCACAATGAACACCGGTGTACCACAAGGCTGTGTGATGAGCCCTTTCCTCTACTCCCTCTTCACCCACGACTGCAGACCTGCTGATGGTTCCAACACCATCATTAAGTTTGCAGATGACACCACAGTGATTGGCCTCATCAGTGACAACGATGAGGCCACCTACAGGGAGGAGGTGGATCGTCTGGCTGAGTGGTGCGACACAAACAACCTGCTGCTTAACACCGAGAAGACTAAGGAGCTCATCGTGGACTACAGGAGGAATGCTGACCCACATCCACCCATCCACATTAAGGGGACGGCTGTGGAGCGTGTGAGCAGCTTCAAGTTCCTGGGAGTCCACATCTCCGAGGATCTCATCTGGACGACCAACTGCTCCAAGCTGGTCAAGAAGGCTCACCAGCGCCTCTTCTTCTTGAGGACTCTGAGGAAGAACCACCTGTCCTCAGACATCCTGGTGAACTTCTACCGCTGCACCATCGAGAGCATCCTGACCAACTGTATAACAGTCTGGTACGGGAACTGCTCTGCCTCGGACCGGAAGGCGTTGCAGAGGGTCGTGAAAACTGCCCAGCGCATCGCCGGAGCACCACTTCCTGCCATAAAGGACATCTACAGGAAGCGGTGTCTGAAAAGGGCTGGGAAAATCATCAGAGACCCCAGTCACCCATCACATAGACTCTTCACCCTCCTGCCCTCTGGGAGGCGCTACAGGAGCCTCCGGACTAAGACCACCAGGTACCGGAACAGCTTCTTCCCCACAGCTGTCAGACTCCTGAACTCTGCCTCCTGACATCTGACCCACGTTAGACTCATGGACTGAACATACACACACCCACAACCACTAGCACTTTACCACTACTGTATAGTTCTGTGTAGATAATCATTCTGTACATACGATAATTTTTAATCCCACAACTGTTTATAACTTACATAGTTCACATTCTGTATAACTGTATATCTCAGATTTCTGTATAGTTTTTATTTCATATTTATATCCTGTTCATAGCCTGTACATAGCTTGTACTCACTACAGCCTGTACATACTTATAGTTATAGAATATTCATAACATACTTCACACTGTGTACATTATAACATACATAATAGACCCATTTCTGTAATATACTTACACATCTCTATTATTGCTAATTTATATTGTAATATATCTATATCACGACTAAAGCACTTTCTGGATGGATGCAAACTGCATTTCGTTGCCCTGTACCTGTGACATGTGCAATGATAATAAAGTTGAATTCTATTCTATTCTATTCTATTCTATTCTATTCTATTCTATTCTATTCTATTCTATTCTATTCTATTCTATTCTATTCTATTCTATCTGTTTCCTGTTCTTAATATACTGCCTCTGCAGCTCTACGCAAGACTTCCTGTTCTGCACAGTTCTAGTCTGGCTGAGCAGTTTTGTTTGTGAGTCAAAGCTGGCCTTCCTTTATACAGGCCTTTATTATTAAAATACATAAAACAATATAATCAGAAAATAAGCACCAAGAAAATATATATATATATATATATATATATATATATATATATATATATATTCCTCAACAATGCATAGTAAGCTGGACTGTTAAGAGATTTTCAAATGTTTCAAGTATTATTCCCACTTCCATTTGTACGTTATTGAAAGTTTATCTTTAATTTCAGTGTTAATAGTTGTTTACCCATTTATTCTTTCCATTTAATCGTATTTTATGATTTTACTGTTTCACTAGAAGTGAAGCTGAAGTAAAGACAAAAGCATAGTGTTCTCAGATATGATTCACCCAGTACATTTCCTCTGCACCTGGTTGTCTACGAGCTGTTCTTATCGACACTCCCAAATACCAAGAGGGGCCTGTTCTTCAGAATCACACACACAGACAGACAGACAGACACACACACACACACACACAGAAAGCTGCCTATATGTGATATTTAGTGATTATCTACAGAACACACACACCCAGCTAAACTGGAACGAACCTGTTTCTCAGAGGCAAATCTTTGTCTCCTCCTTAAACAGTTGAAGCCACTATGTGACTATAAATAAAACCTCTGCCTGCGCTCGGTGTGGGATCTCCTCGAGATCTCACCCAGCGTGCACACGTTGTTACCATCCAAACTGTTTTGAGTGTCTTTATTTTGCCTGAAGAATGTCTTGTTCAAATATTTACTCTTTACATGGACCCTACAGACCACTGGGCTCTCGGCCTGCGGGCCGATGAGGGCACTCTTCCACAAGTTGACAGAAGAGCTTTTCCCTCACTAACTAGAGCTAATATAGTGTTTATGCATTTGGAAGTCAACATGATTGTATGTTTTTGTTATATAATGTTCTTTTCTACAATGTTGTTTTTTCTTTTTTCTTTTTATCTCTAGGTGTGTACTTTTTGATTTTTTGTTATGTACAGAGCCTAAAATCATATAATGTTGTACAATACTGTCTCGTAAGCTAACTAAAGGACAGAAGTGATGGATTTATTGAACCATGCCCCACTGTATCTAGAAGTAGTATTAGGAAACAAAAGAAGCAACACATCTTGGAGATTAAATACAAGTATTCTATGTCCCTTCGACAGAGCACATTAGCCAAGATATAATAAATTATGTAGCTGAAAACGATTATGAAGAAGTCTCTCCAAGGATTTTATGGGATGCCTTAAAAGCTGTTATAAGAGAAAAACTTATAGGCTACAGTACCAACTTAAAAAAGAAGAGAAATGAGCATCTAAGGAAACTCCAGGCGCAATTACAAGATCTTGAAGATGCCCATGAAACAAGTGCAGATATAAATTTGAAATTTGAAATACAAAAGAAGAAAAATGACATTAATGAAAATTTCTCATGCGAGATACAAAAAAATATGGTTTTCTTACAACAAAGATACTATGAGGTAGGAGGCAAATCAGCAAAACTATTAGCCTACAAGTTAAAAAAACAACAATTAGAAAATACAATTCACAAAATAAAAGACCCTCAAACGAACAGCATACTGTACAAATTGGAAGACATTCAGCTAGCTTTTTAAAAAAATTCTACAAAGAACTATACACACAACCTAGAGTGGATGATAAATGTATGATATCCTTCCTAGACTCACTTAACTTACCAAAGGTGAGTGAAAATCAAAATATAACCTTAATCAAAGACATATCCGAAATTGAAATTAAAAAAGCTATCTCAAACTTAAAACCAAATAAATCCCCAGGTCTGGACGGATTTCCATCAGATTGGTATAAGGAAATGAAAGATCTATTGAGCCCCTTGATGAAAACAACATTTAATTATATCTTAAAGACAGGAGTAATTCCCCCATCTTGGAACAAGGCATCTATTTCCTTAATAGCTAAAGATGGAAAGGATAGGCTTGACTGTGGAAATTACCGCCCTATTAGTGTTCTTAACCAGGACTATATGATATTCACATACATTCTTGCCAAAAGAATTGAAAATATTCTTGTTCAGATAATTAGCTTGGATCAAACTGGTTTTATTAAGCAGAGACAGATGCAAGATAATGTTCGCCGAACACTACGTATAATTGATAATGTAGTTCAAAATAAAATTCAGATATATGAACTTATGAGCTTAGATGCTGAAAAGGTTTTTGATCGGGTTAATTGGGAATTTCTATACAAAGTTATGGGCAAGTTTGGATTTCATCAGTCTTAGTTTATCATGACCATCCAGCACTATATAAATCACCAATGGCAAGAATTAAAGTCAATGGGGCGCTTTCAAATTCTTTCGATCTACAGAGAGGGACACGCCAGGGCTGTCCATTAAGTCCTCTGCTCTTTGCTCTTTTTATAGAGGCCCTGAGTCAAAGTGTTACACAAAGCATTAATATTACTCCAGTCAAAATCTGAGTCTTCGATATATTAAGTTTATAACCTGACATTGAGTTAAAGGTCTCCAGAAATGATAACAGCTTGTGGAAGGTGATATTTGGATTTGTCAAGTAAATCAAAATGTCATCAGCAAACAAAGAGATTTTATGTTCTCTACCCCTGATCTTAACTTTTAATTATAAGCCAAATCAGGAAATTAAGTCCAAAGCTAACTTGAATTGGGAGTTGGAGCAAATGAAGTATCTCGGAGTTAATATCCTTAAAGATCTCTCCAAAATATGTGATGTAAATTTTAAACCTTTGTGCTAGAAAATAAATGAGGATATTAAAAGATGGACCTTAATACCAATCTTAAATTTCGAGTCAAAATTCAGATTCAGAAGACTTTGTTTATCCCCAAGGGGCAATTAAGAGACTGACCTTGCCGACCGTACATACAATACACAAACATCACATTGGGGAGACAAGTCAGGCTAGGTAGCTGGCCAGTTGGCCGCACGAGCAGCGACCCGGAACCGAACAATGGAAAATTGCACAACATGAGGAAAGATGAGGAGAAAAAAGAACTCCCCCCAGACTGAGCTCCAACAGGGAGATCAGTTTGAGAACAAAAAAGAAACACCTCAGCACATGAATCATCACATCTCACAACATAGAGGACATAAGCTTCGAGGGGGTGGGGGAGGGGTGAGTGTAGGTCTGTGTCAGTGTACATGCGTATGTGTGCGTGTGTGTGTGTGTTCCGTGTTCAACTGAGAGAAAGTGTCCCTTCATCCGGTTAAGCAAAAGTCAACAATCTTCGATCAACGCGGATGGCCTTGAAGGAGGGACAAAGAGTTCTGACAACAATCCTGTTATCATGGAGAATTTTGTTGTTCCAGTCAGCTTCAACTTTGGCAGGCCCTCAGCTGGTGCCAGTGGGATAGCCGCATGAGTGAAGATGGTGAATGTTTGGGTTTAGTACAACTGCATCCAGTTTTTACAGTTGGTCAAATGCCCATCACTGGTCACCAATTCTCTCAATTCCTGTTGTTCTTCTCCAAGATCTTATCCATATTGCAGAGCCATGAGCTTCTCCAAGATCTTATCCATATTTTGTTCAAAAACACAGTCTGAGTACTCACAGCCCTGCCAATCGTCTATCATGTCGGCCAGCCTTATGGGATTCTGAACAGCTGTAGTCGCTTCTTGTACTTTGATAAGCCAGGTCCGAGCCAGCTCCAGTCAGCCAGAACTCTGTTATCGTGGTTCCGAATTGGTAGATGTCATTCAATGTCCTCCATCAAGAGTGTCGCCAGACACACGACGCAACCGACCATCGAGTATCCGGCAGCAAATGTCTCCGCAGGACAATCGGGCTCTCCCAAGCCCAGGAAGGTGTCAATTCTGTTACGGGGCCAGTTGATCAAATCCATAATTCTTTAGGTTTTAGAGAACAAGACTGAGGAACTCTTTGAGGGTTAGAGATAAGCGAAACTATACAAAAGACATGAGAAGCCAAGCAGGAAAGATAAGGGAGAGGGAGAAGGAGAAAAGTACGACCGCAAAATGAACATCTTGCCTGGGATGATTTATCTGTTCCAAACATTCCCAGTTGAAATAACTGATAAACAATTTCAGGAGTGGGATTTCAGGTTTATATGACAGGGGAAAAGACCACCAATTAAGTACCAAACTATCCAGCTGGCTAAAGATAAAGGGGGGTTGGTGTTGCCATGTTTGAAAGATTATTATGTTTCAGTTCAACTGAGGACCCTAGCGTGTTGGTGCAATGTAGACTACCAAGCAAGATGGAAAGAAATAGAAATAGCTTGCCTCAAGAGATTTTCCAATTCAGGAGAGCTTAGAGGATGTGACACTTATTAAAAAACAAATTAACCAAGGAAACCAATGGATTAACTTGCCTTTAAAACTCTGGTTACAATTTCTTAACAAGAATGATTGGAATGAAGAAGCCAGGATCTGAAGATGGTACGCTTCTGATCTCGATTTTTTACCCAATAAGTTAGATGCGAGATATAAAAACTTGGTAGAACAAGGCTTAACGGCATACCATATGTTTTATGATAAGGGAACTCTTAGGGACTTCCAATCAATAAAAGATCAATACCAGTTAAGCAATATGGATTTTTTCAGGTTTCTTCAAATCCGGCATCATCTACATAACTTTATACCGAAGAGAACAGATCTTTTCTCTCTTCCCGTTTTGAATATATTTGTCAAGGCTTACCATGCAGATCCTGGTCTCAAAGTGATTTCTAGACTGTACAAGGGTTTACAAGAGGTTAAGAATTTGAATACAATCTACATTAAACAAAAATAGGAAAGGGAAACAAATATGGTAATCTCAAATGACATTTGGTATCAGCAATGTGCTTTTCAGTGGAGAATCTCTAGTTCTAATATATGGAGATGTTGTGGCTGGAAGAGTCTTTGTAGGTTTTCTATTACACCTGCACAAAGTAAACATTATTCTAATTACACCAGCTGCTGGAGAAACTGTGGGGGTGCAATAACTACATTCCTTTTGGCTAAGTTTCAGCAATGTCAAGTAGCCAAACATATGTGCTTGTGAAACTTTAGTGTTATCTTTGAGGTTAGTTGTTTGGTCAGAGAAGAGAGGCTGCTGATTGATGGGTATGAGGCCAGGTTCCTGGTTAAATGCTAAATTGAGTGCTTTTGTTAGGGTGAAAGTCAAGCATGCAGTTAGCTTTAGAGCTATAGTTAAATTGGAGGATTGTGTTCCTAACTTCACGTACTGGCCGCGTCACCAGTTGATTCCATAAATTGACACTTTGTGCTGCAGCCAACAGCTTAGAGCCATAAATTTTGGCTGTCTTCAGCAATGTCCTTTGCTGCCGGGTGAGGCCATCCACACAGCACCAGGGCCTGTGCTGCTGACTAAGGCCATTTACACCACACCAGGGCCTGTGCTGGTGGCTGAGGCCATCTACAACATACCAGGGCCTGTGCTGGTGGCCGAGGCCATCTAAAAAAGACAAGGGCCTGTGCTCCTGTCTGAGGCCATCTACACCACACCAGGGCCTGTGCTGCTGGCTGAGGCCATCTACACCACACCAGGGCATGTGCTGCTGGCTGAGGCCATCTACACCGCACCAGGGCTTGTGCTGCTAGCTGAGGCCATCTCCACAAGACCAGGGCTTGTGCGGCTGACACAGGTCATCTAAATTTTAACAGGGCCTGTGCTGCTGTCTGAGGCCTTCTACAACACACCAGGACCTGTGCTGCTGTCTGAGGCCTTCTACACCACACCAGGGCCTGTATTGCTAGCTGAGGCAATCTACAGCACACCAGGGCCTGTGCTGCTAACTGAGGCCATCTACACCATACCAGGTCCTTTGCTGCCAGCTGAGGCCACATCCACCACAACAGGGCCTGCGCTGCTGACTGAGGCTATCTACACCACACCAGTGCCTGTGCTGCTGGCTGAGGCCATCTCCACCACTCCAAGGCCTGTGCTACTGGCTGAGGCTATCTACACCACACCAGGGCCTCTGCTGCCGGCTGAGGCCATCTACACCACACAAGGGCCTGTATTGCTGGCTGAGGCTATCTACAAAACATTAGGGCCAGTGCTGCTAACTGAGGCCATCTACACCATGCCAGGTCCTGTGCTGCCAGCTGAGGCCACATCCACCACAACAGGGCCTGTGCTGCTGGCTGAGGCTATCAACAACACACCAGGGCCTGTGGTACTGGCTGAGGCCACCCACACCACACGAGGGCCTGTGCTGCCGATTGAGGAAATCTACACCACAAAAGGGCTTGTGCTGCTGGGTAAGGCCATCTACACCACAGCACGGCTGTGATGCTGGCTGAGGCTATCAACACCACACCAGGGCCTGAGAAGCTGTCTGAGGACATCTACACCACAAGAGGGCCTCTGCTCCTGCCTGAGGCCATCTACACCACACCATGGCCTGTGCTGCTGGCTGAGGCCATCTACAACATACGAGGGATTGTACTGCTGACCAAGGCCCTCTACAGCACGACAGGGCTTGTGCTACCGACTGATGCCATCTACACCCCATGAGGGCCTCTGTTGCTGGCTGAGGCCATCTACACCACAACGGGGCATGTGCGGCTGGCTGAGGCCATCTGAGTGACAAACGGGCCTGTGCTGCTGGCTGAGGCTATCTACAACACACCATGGCCTGTGCTGCTGCCTGAGGCCATCTCCACCACAACAAGGCCTGTGCTGCTGGCTGAGGCTATCTACACCACACCAGGGCCTGTGGTGCTGTCTGTTGCCATCTATGCCAAAAAGGGGCCTGTGCTGCTGGCTAAGGCCATCTACACCACACCAGGGCCTTTGTTGCTGGCTGAGGCCATCTACAGCACAACGGCGCCTGTTCTGCTGGCTGAGGCCATCTGAGTGACAAACGGGCCTGTGCTGGCGCTGTCACTTGGTGTTCGCTCGCTTTGTAGTAGAGTATCACTTCCTGTTCCTGCTCAAACACAGTGGTGTTTCTGAGTAGCTTTTCTGCTTAGCAATTTAATTTAAATCTTTTGATACATCCCTTTTTCATAGTATAATCTTAACGTGCATCATCTGAATCACCCTTTCTGTGTACTCACTACCTAATTTATAGCCAAAGTATTCACTCACTGTCTCTTTACTGTTTCGCTAGCTTAGCTTAGCTCGTAGCTGACTCGTTAGCACCATGGCTACTTCACCTGTCCCTCCTCCATTTCCTGCTCATTGTGTCGGATGTTTAGTTACTCCTCGGCCTCCTTTGGCAGTAATGATACCTGTAGCAAATGTAGCATATTTGCAGCTCTGGAGGCCAGGATTACTGAATTGGAGACTCGGCTTCGCACCCTTCATTCACCCGTAGCTAGCCAGGCCCCTGTAGCTGGTGCAGCCGAAGATAGCGTAGGCCCCGCTAGCTGTTCCCCGGCAGACCCCAAGCAGCTGGAGAAAGAGGGCGGCTGGGTGATGGTGAGGAGGAAGCATAGTCCTAAACTGAAGCCCCAGGTACACCACCAACCTGTTCATGTGTCTAACCGTTTTTCTCCACTCGGCGACACACCCGCCAGGGGTCAAACTCTGGTAATTGGCGATTCTGTTCCCAGACATGTGAAGCTAGAGACACCGGCAGCCATAGTCAATTGTCTTCCAGGAGCCAGAGCAGGCGACATTGAAGGAAATTTAAAACTTTTGGCTAAGGGTAAATGTAAATTGAGCAGAATTATAATTCACATCGGCAGTAATGACACCCGGTTACGTCAATTGGAGGTCACTAAAATCAATATTGAATCAGTGTGTAACTTTGCCAAAACAATGTCCCCTCCCCAGTCAGACCAGGAGTGACATGTTTAGCCGCATGTTCTCCTTAAATTGCTGGCTGTCTGAGTGGTGTCCCAGAAACGATGTGGGCTTCATATGTCTGTGAAGGTTCTCAGTCATCCAGGTCATCGTAGTCAAAGGAGTTTGCAAAGAAAAGCGTCTGGACTTCTTTGAGTTGCTTGAAGACGTTTCACCTCTCATCCGAGAAGCTTCTTCAGTTCTAAGGTCAAATGGCCGAGAGTCCCAGATTTAAACCCAGTGGGAGTATCCCCCCAAAGAGGGACAAAGGACCCCCCTGGTGATCCTCTAATCACATGCGACAAGGTGTGAAAGCGGGTGTGGTACCTAATCAGCCAGAGTTTCGGGTGAGCTCATTGTGAAACCTGGCCCCACCCTATCATGTGATTTCCTGAGGTCAGATGGCCCAGGATGTGAGTGGGCGTTAAGGCGTCTGGGGAGGGAACTCAAAACTGGATTATAGATGGCAGACAGTTGGTGTCGTAAACCACCGCCTCTGTTCAAAGATGGTCGCTCACAGTGGACATAGATGGCCTCTTTCACTCCTCTTTCAAACCATCTGTCCTCTCTGTCCAATATGTGAACATTGGCATCCTCGAAAGAGTGACCTTTATCCTTAAGATGCAGATGGACTGCTGAGTCTTGTCCTGTGGAGGTGGCTCTTCTATGTTGTGCCATGCGCTTGTGAAGTGGCTGTTTGGTCTCTCCAATGTAGAGGTCCGGGCATTCCTCACTGCACTGTACAGCATACACCACGTTGTTCAGTCTGTGTTTTGGAGTTTTGTCTTTCGGGTGAACCAGTTTGTCTTTCGGGTGAACCGGCTACATAGGGGATGTCATCCCCTATGTAGCCGGTGTATCAGAGAAACTCAGGAGAGTTTTCTCCAAGCACGACATCCCAGTGTATTTCAGACCCAGCAACACACTCAGACACACCCGCTTTCACACCTTGTCGCATGTGATTAGAGGATCACCAGGGGGGTCCTTTGTCCCTCTTTGGGGGGATACTCCCACTGGGTTTAAATCTGGGACTCTCGGCCATTTGACTTTAGAACTGAAGAAGCTTCTCGGATGAGAGGTGAAACGTCTTCAAGCAACTCAAAGAAGTCCAGACGCTTTTCTTTGCAAACTCCTTTGACTGTGGGCTTCATAGATAATTGGCAAACCTTCTGGAGGAAACCTGGTCTTGTTAGGAGAGACGGCATCCATCCCACTTTGGATGGAGCAGCTCTCATTTCTAGAAATATGGACCAATTTATTAAACCCCCCCAAAATATGACTATCCAGAGTTGGGACCAGGAAGCAGAGTTGCAGTCTTACACACCTCTCTGCAGCTTCTCTCCTCCTGCGACCCCCCCAAAAACCCATCTCCATTGAGACTGTGTCAGCTCCCAAACAGACAAAAAACAAACTAAAAACCAGCAATAAACAACTTAAGCATAAAAAATCACAAAGAAAGAACAATACAGTATCCACATCTGAACCAAAGAGTAAAACAGTGAAATGTGGATTATTAATTATTAGGTCTCTCTCCTCCAAGTCTCTGTTAGTACATGACTTAATAATTGATCAACAAATCGATTTACTCTGCCTTACAGAAACCTGGTTGCAGCAGGATGAGTATGTTAGTTTAAATGAATCAACACCTCCGAGTCATTCTAACTACCAGAAATCTCGAAGCACAGGCCGAGGGGGCGGTGTGGCAGCAATTTTTCACACCAGCCTATTAATCAACCAAAGACCCAGACAGACTTTTAATTCATTTGAAAGCCTGATGCTTAGCCTCGTCCACCGCAGCTGTAAAACTCAGAAACCAGTCTTACTTGTTATCATCTATCGTCCACCTGGGCCTTACACAGAGTTTCTCTCTGATTTCTCAGACTTTTTATCTGATTTAGTGCTCAGCTCAGATAAAATAATTATTGTGGGTGATTTTAACATCCATGTAGATGCTAAAAATGACAGCCTCAACATCGCATTTAATCTGTTATTAGACTCAATTGGCTTCTCTCAAAATGTAAAAGAACCCACCCACCACTTTAATCACACTCTAGATCTTGTTTTAACATATGGCATAGAAACTGAACATTTAACAGTGTTTCCTGAAAACCCTCTGCTGTCTGATCATTTCCTGATAACATTTACATTTACAATAATTGATTACACAGCAGTGGGGAGTAGACTTTATCACAGTAGATGTCTTACTGAAAGTGCTGTAACTAAGTTTAAGAATATAATCCACCCACTGTTATCATCTTCAATGCCCTGTACCAACATAGAGCACAGCAGCTATCTGAACGCTACTCCAACAGAGGTCGATTATCTGCTGATCAAGGCCCTCTACAACACACCAGGGCTTGTGCTACCGGCTGAGGCCATGTAAACCACACCAGGGCCTGTGCTGCTGGCTAAGGTCATCTACAACATACCAGGGCCTGTGCTGCTGGCTGAGGCCATCTACAGCACACCAGGGCCTGTGATACTGTCTCAGGCTATCTACACCACACCAGGGCCTGTTTTGCAGGCTGAGGACATCTATGACATACCAGGGCTTGTAGTATTCTCTCAGGCCATCTACACCACACCAGGGTTTGTGTTGCTCTTTCAGGCCATCTACACCAGACCAGGGCCTGTACTGTCTGAGGCCATCTACGCCACAAAAGGGACTGTGCTGCTGGCTGAGGCCATCAACTACACACCAGGGCCTGTGCTGCTTTCTGAGGCCATCTACACCACATAAGGGCCTGTGCTACTGGCTGAGGCGATCTACACCACACCAGGGCCTGTGCTGCTGGCTATAGCCATCTGAGTGACAAACGGACCTGTGCTGCTGGCTGAGGCTATCAACAACACACCAGGGCCTGTTTTGGAGGCTGAGGCCAATTACGACATACCAGGGTCTTTGCTGTTGGCTTAGTCCATCTACGATATACCAAGGCTTGTATTACTCTCTCAGGCCATCTACACCAGACCAGGGCCTATGCTGCTTTCTGAGGCCATCTACGCCACAAAAGGGCCTGTGCTGCAGGCTGACGCAATCGACAACATACCAGGGCCTGTGCTGCTGATCAAGGCCCTCTACAGCACACCAGGGCTTGTGCTACCGGCTGAGGCCATGTAAACCACACCAGGGCCTGTGCTGCTGGCTAAGACCATCTACAACATACCAGGGCCTGTTCTCCTGTCTGAGGCCATGTGCACCACACCAGGGTGTGTGCCGTTGTCTCAGGCCATCTACACCACACCAGGGCTTGTGTTGCTCTTTCAGGCCATCTACACCAGACAAGGGCCTGTGCTGTCTGAGGCCATCTACGCCACAAAAGGGCCTGTGCTGCAGGCGTAGCCCATCTACAACATACGAGGGCCTGTGCTGCTGATCAAGGCCCTCTACAGCACACCAGGGCTTGTGCTACCGGCTGAGGCCATGTAAACCACACCAGGGCCTGTGCTGCTGGCTAAGGTCATCTACAACATACCAGGGCCTGTGCTGCTGGCTGAGGCCATCTACAGCACACCAGGGCCTGTGATACTGTCTCAGGCTATCTACAACACACCACGGCCTGTACTGCTGGCGTAGCTCATCTACACCACACCAGGGCCTGTTTTGCAGGCTGAGGCCATCTATGACATACCAGGGCTTGTAGTATTCTCTCAGGCCATCTACACCACACCAGGGTTTGTGTTGCTCTTTCAGGCCATCTACACCAGACCAGGGCCTGTACTGTCTGAGGCCATCTACACCACAAAAGGGCCTGTGCTGCCGGCTGAGGCCATCTACAACATACCAGGGCCTGTGCTGCTGATCAAGGCCCTCTACAGCACACCAGGGCTTGTGCTACCGGCTGAGGCCATGTAAACCACACCAGGGCCTGTGCGGCTGGCTAAGGCCATCTACAACATACCAGGGCCTGTTCTCCTGTCTGAGGCCATGTGCACCACACCAGGGTGTGTGCCGTTGTCTCAGGCCATCTACACCACACCAGGGCTTGTGTTGCTCTTTCAGGCCATCTACACCAGACAAGGGCCTGTGCTGTCTGAGGCCATCTACGCCACAAAAGGGCCTGTGCTGCAGGCGTAGCCCATCTACAACATACGAGGGCCTGTGCTGCTGATCAAGGCCCTCTACAGCACACCAGGGCTTGTGCTACCGGCTGAGGCCATGTAAACCACACCAGGGCCTGTGCTGCTGGCTAAGACCATCTACAACATACCAGGGCCTGTTCTCCTGTCTGAGGCCATGTGCACCACACCAGGGTGTGTGCCGTTGTCTCAGGCCATCTACACCACACCAGGGCTTGTGTTGCTCTTTCAGGCCATCTACACCAGACAAGGGCCTGTGCTGTCTGAGGCCGTCTACGCCACAAAAGGGCCTGTGCTGCAGGCGTAGCCCATCTACAACATACGAGGGCCTGTGCTGCTGATCAAGGCCCTCTACAGCACACCAGGGCTTGTGCTACCGGCTGAGGCCATGTAAACCACACCAGGGCCTGTGCTGCTGGCTAAGACCATCTACAACATACCAGGGCCTGTTTTGCTGTCTGAGGCCATGTGCACCACACCAGGGCGTGTGCCGTTGTCTCAGGCCATCTACACCACACCAGGGCTTGTGTTGCTCTTTCAGGCCATCTACACCAGACCAGGGCTTGTGCTGCTGTCTGTTGCCATCTACGCCACAAAAGGGACTGTGCTGCTGGCTGAGGCCATCAACTACACACCAGGGCCTGTGCTGCTTTCTGAGGCCATCTACACCACATAAGGGCCTGTGCTACTGGCTGAGGCGATCTACACCACACCAGGGCCTGTGCTGCTGGCTATAGCCATCTGAGTGACAAACGGACCTGTGCTGCTGGCTGAGGCTATCAACAACACACCAGGGCGTGTTTTGCAGGCTGAGGCCAATTACGACATACCAGGGTCTTTGCTGTTGGCTTAGTCCATCTACGATATACCAAGGCTTGTATTACTCTCTCAGGCCATCTACACCAGACCAGGGCCTATGCTGCTTTCTGAGGCCATCTACGCCACAAAAGGGCCTGTGCTGCAGGCTGACGCAATCGACAACATACCAGGGCCTGTGCTGCTGATCAAGGCCCTCTACAACACACCAGGGCTTGTGCTACCGGCTGAGGCCATGTAAACCACACCAGGGCCTGTGCTGCCGGCTAAGGTCATCTACAACATACCAGGGCCTGTGCTGCTGGCTGAGGCCATCTACACCACACCAGTGCCTGTGCTACTGTCTCAGGCCATCTACAACACACCAGGGCCTGTGCTGCTGGCGTAGCTCATCTACACCACACCAGGGTCTGTGCTGCTGTTTTTCCTGCAGAGGCCATCTACGACATACCAGGGCCTGTGCTGCTTTCTGAGGCCATCTACGCCACAAAAGGGCCTATGCTGCTGGCTAAGGCCATCTACAGCACACCAGGGCCTGTTTTGCAGGCTGAGGCCATCTATGACATACCAGGGCTTGTATTACTCTCTCAGGCCATCTACACCAGAACGGGGCCTGTGCTGCTGTCTGAGGCCACCTACGCCACAAAAGGGACTGTGCTGCTGGCTGAGGCCATCAACTACATACCACGGCCTGTGCTGCAGGCTGACGCCATCTACAATACACCAGGGCTTGTGCTGCCTTATGGGGCCATCTACACCACACCAGGTGCTGTGCTGCTGACTGAGGCAACCTACACCACAACGGGGCCTGTTCTGCTGACTGACGTCATTTAATAACACCACAGCCTTTGCTGCTCACTGAGGCCATCTACGACATGTTAGGGCCTGTGCTGATCGGTAAGGTTATCTACAACATACCAGGGCCTGTGCTGCTGATCAATGCCCCCTACAGCACACCAGGGCTTGTCCTACCGGCTGAGGCCATGTAAACTACATCAGGGCCTGTGCTGCTGGCTAAGGCCATCTACAGCAAACCAGGGCCTGTGCTACTGTCTCAGGCTTCTACAACACACCAGGCCCTGTGATGCTGTTTTGCAGGCAGAGGCCATCTACGACATAACAGGGCCTGTGCTGCTGGCTTAGGCCATCTACACAACACAAGGGATTGTGACGCTGACACAGGTCATCTAAATCACACCAGGGCCTTTGCTGCTGGCTGAGGCCATCTACACCACATCAGGGCCTGTGCTGTTGGCTGAGGCTATCTACACCACATAAGGGCCTGTGCTTCTGGCTTAGGCCATGTACACCACAATGGGGCCTGTCCTGCTGGCTGAGGCTATCTACACCACCAGGCAAGTTTGCAGCTAGCATAAACATTGTAGTTAAATCGGAGGGTTGTATTTGTAACTTCATGCACTTACCGCTTCACCACTTGATTCCATAAATTGCATCTACAAATAACCAGGGCCTGTGCTTCTGGCTGAGGCCTTCTACAGCACAACAGTTACATCAGCTCTGGCCTTACTGGTTATGCAAGGAAGTTCCTCTCTTTTGCCCTTTCTCCATGATTTCAGCTGTGGCCTGAGTCATGATGTCAGCAAGCCACTGTCCTCTGCCATTTCTAGTGATGTCACCAAACCACTCTCATCTGCACTTTCTGGTGATATCAGCTCTGGCCTTACTGGTGATGAAAGCAAGTTGTTCTCCTCCTCTCTGGCTGGTGATGTCAGCAAGCCACTCTCATCGGCCCTGGCTGGTGATTTCAGCTCTGGCCTTTCTGGTGATGTCAGCAAACCACTCTCATCTGCCCCTTCTGGTCATATCAGCTCTGTCCTTACTGGTGATGTCAGCAAGCCACTCTCCTCTGCCCTGACTGGTGATGTCAGCTCTGGCCTTACTAGTAATGGCAGCAAGTTGCTCTCCTCTGCCCTGGCTGGTGATGTAAGCAACCTACTGTCCTCTGCCCTGGCTGGTGATGCCAGCAAGCCACTTTCCTCTAGCCTCACCGGTGATGTCAGCAAGCCACTTTTCTCAGCCTTGGCTAGAAAAGGAAGCTGGTGTCCTCTGTCCTGACTGGTGATTTCAGCTCTGGCCTGACTGGTGATGTCAGCAAGCCACTCTTCTCTAGTGTGGCTGACGATCCCCCAAAATATTTATCCCCCCAAAACCCCATCTCCATAGAGACTGTGTCAGCTCCCAAACTGACAAGAAACAAAGTAAAAACCAGCAAAAAATGACTTAAACATAAAAAAATCACAAAGGGCAGTAGTCGTGTGGTGTTGTGAAGGAGGGCCCAAGTTGCAGACAATGGCGGTGATGCGAGTGAGTTTATTTACAGTGAGTGAAAATGAACAGAAGTGAGGACAAAACTAAGTGTTAACCTAAACTGGGGAAAACTAAAGAACAAACCTGGATTCATACAAACACGGTAAAACGGCATGGAGACTGTAGGACAGTGAGACACAGATATACACAGAGTTACACAGACGAACCGACGATGACCACACACCGACACCCACTAAATATGCACACACAAGGTAATTAGGAAACTACACGCAGGAGGGAAGCACAGCTGATCCTAATCACAAGATGACGGGGAAACACGAGCTGAACAGTTAAGTCACACACAGATCTACAAAGTAAAATGGGAAGTTCACAGACAGAATACAAAATCAGAATTAAACTAGAACATGAGAAATTAATCAAAACAAATCCACTGAGTCTGCAGACGCAGGACCATAACAGTACCCCCCCAATGACAAAAAGACGTTAGTAGGCGAGTGTTTTGACAGGCCAGGCCTTGGTCCAGGACGGAGGGACCAGGAGCAGACCCAAAGCAAAGCCCTCAAAATCCCAATACAAAACGGCCATAACTCACACACTGAAGTAGGTGAAACAAATCCGGAGGCTGGCCGCGTGGAAGGCAGCGGCGGCGACATTGTTCAAGAGGCTGTCCATGACAGCGATGATGTCTAGCCAGCAGCCTGGAAAGTGGCTGGCGATGTTGAAACACTGGGTGCAGGCTGCAGAACCAGATGAGGGCAGCCGAGGGTGGAGCTGCAGAGGAGGAGGATGCTACAGAGGACGATGATGCTGCAGGCGACGGCGTGGAAGCCAAAGGTCGTGGCGCTGCAGGCAACGGCGTGGAAGCTGCAGGTGGTGGTGCTGCAGGTGACGGTGATGGCTGGACCTCCTCGGACCCTCCAGCGAAGATGGAAGGCTGAAGGGGCTCCTTGGACCCTCCAGTGAAAGCTAGAGGCTGAAGAAGTTCCACGGACCCTCTCAGCAGAAGCAGTGACAGAACCAGCAGGCGCAGAGTCCTCTGGCCAACACAAAACAAAACCAGCAGGCACAGAGTCCTCTGGCACACACGAGGCAAAACCAGCAGGCACGGGGCCTCTGGCACACATGAGGCAGGCTGGAGCTACGCGGAGCACTGACCCTGCTCAGGCAGCGTAGGGAGCAGTCCTCAGCTGGCTTCTTAGCCTCCAGGGGTCCATTGTCAGCTGAGGACAGAAACTCAGCCTCTGGGGAGGCCCTGGAGCGAGAAACAGTCTCTAAACAGGCCAGCTTCTGAGGAACCAGAGTAGTTTTAATGTGTTTGTCCAAGGAACTTGGAAAGATAAGCGTCTGGACTTCTTTAAGTTGCTTGAAGACATTTTACCGCTCATCAGAGAAGCTTTAGTTCTAGGGTCAAATGGTGGAGAGTCCCAGATTTAAACCCTGTGGGAGTGTCCCCCCAAAGAGGGATCCTCTACCTAATCACATGAGCTGAGGTGTGAAAAAGGGTGTAGGTCACAATCAGCCAAGGTTTCGGGTGAGCTCATTGTGAAACCTGGCCCCACCCTATCATGTGATTTCCTGAGGTCAGATGGCCCAGGATGTGAGTGGGCGTTAAGACATCTGGGAAGGATCTCAAAACTGGATTATAGATGGCAGACAGTTGGTCTCGTAAGCCCCGCCTCTGTTCAAAGATGGTCGCTCACAGTGGACATAAATGGCTTCTTTCACTCCTTTTTCAAACCATCTGTCCTCTCTGTCCAAAATGTGAACATTGGCATCCTCGAAAGAGTGACCTTTATCCTTAAGATGCAGATGGACTGCTGAGTCTTGTCCTGTGGAGGTGGCTCTTCTATGTTGTGCCATGCGCTTGTGAAGTGGCTGTTTGGTCTCTCCAATGTAGAGGTCTGGGCATTCCTCACTGCACTGTACAGCATACACTACATTGTTAAGTTTGTGTTTTGGAGTTTTGTCTTTCGGATGAACCACTCTGTCTGAGTGTGTTGCTGGGTCTGAAATATACTGGGATGTCATGCTTGGAGAAAACTCTCCTGAGTTTCTCTGATACACCGGCTACATAGGGGATGACCTTTCAGAGAAACTCAGGAGAGTTTTCTCTCCTGGTTATTTTTTCATTTGCTTTCTTGGGATTCCTTTACTGTAATCCGAGAGTCACAAATATCGAATAGGATAGCAAGGATAGCATGAAGTTGTGACATTTAAAATCCAAAAAGTCAAGGGCGAAAGCCACTGTGACACCATTGTTATGCTCTATCAGTAATCTGTATTATTGTAGCAACCCTCCGACAGAAGACAGAGACGATCGGTGTTCTGGTTACCGGTGTTTATTGAGAATACTAACACAGGCTACTGTGGGCAGTAGCCAATGCCAAAACAACATGTAAAAATGGTCATATTTCCTAGTGAAGTTATACAAATCAACATAGTTATAAATTACATTTTGTTAAATCACACACTTAATTTTTTTAATGAAATTATTCATGGCATATGAGTGGACAGACAATGGAGGTTGACAGACCTGGTGATAATTGTTTCTATAGAAAGTTAGCACATGGCAGTGTCAATCTCTTGCTTTTCTTCTGAGTAGTATTTTATTTACTTGTAATTCAATCAGTAATTTGCTTCTTGAAATTAAGTAATTAATTTCTTGTTTTACTTTCTAAATTTCAGATCCTGGCCTTTACCTGCTCCCTTCTATACTGATGTGGTGTATGTGGTACTGCTGAGCTTGTATGTGGTATGTGAACTGCTATACTTTTCAAAACAAAACTGTTTTATAAGTTAAGTTTTCTTTAGTGACCCATCCCATGCCCCTGTTATTTCTTCTCCAGATCTGAACCAGTGTAAAGGTTGCAGTTCAAGGGCCTGGGTATGAAATTCTTTTCAGATCAGCTGTGATCAATATTATTTGGATCTTGATAAATAACAATAAAAGCTGTAATGGCTCCATTAGCATTTTGTGTAAATGTTTTGTGAAATTGAGATAAGATAAGATAAGATAAGATAAGATAAGATAAGATAAGATAAGAAGGAAAAATTAGAATAAGATAAAATAAGAATAAATACAGTACACAGCTGTACAGAATAGAATAAAATAAAATACTATATACAGTAGAATAAAATAGAATAAAATATACAATAAGATAAAAATAGAATACAAGTGCTATATACAACTGAGTAAAAAAATGCAACAATGCTTTAATGAGGTCATTCTACATTATTTTTAGTTGTAAAGTATGTATATGTGTACATATAGTATGCATATTTATAGGACAGTATGTTGTGTTTCTTGACATGTTTTCAGGTGGAAGCAGAATTTGTGAGGATTACTACTAGAGATGGACCGATCCGATATTACGTATCAGTATCGGTCCGATACTGACTTAAATCGGATATCGGAGAGAAATAAAAAATGTAATCCGATCCATTAAATATCAAAAAAGCACCTCACAAAACTTGCGACATGGCGTAACTCTGCGCATAACCGTAGCACGTCGGAGCAGTGTGCTCACGTGATAAAGCGGCTGTGTGTATTTGTAGCCTCGCTACCAAACCAGCATTTCATCTCCAAGGAAGTTATCCCAGAGAGAAGTAAAGCAAGTGTGTAAGTTCATCTCTGAATGTTTGTAAAGCATACCCATGTTAAGCTTAACAACCGATATATGGAGCGACTGCCTCTCTCTCCCTCCCCTTCCTGCTGCTACTTCAATCATGACACTGCTTAATGATCAGCTGATCGGCTTTTCTGTCATGAGTCCGTCTCTCTTCTTTGTTTTTGGCCCACTTTGCACCAGAAAGAGGAAACCAGCGGCTGAACAACAGCAGCACGTTTAAGCTTGATAAGCTGTTGTTAGAATTTATTTAATATTACTTTCTACACCAGGATCCTTTTCTACGTAGCTGACGGCTGGTAACTGTGCAGGGGCGGATCTAGCAAAGTTTAGCCAGGGGGGCCGATAGGGCATGAACAGGGAAAAAGGGGGCACAAAGACATACTTTTCTTTCTTATTCTCATTTAAAATGTCTAGCTTTTAATAAATAATTATCTGAATGTTACACCCAAAGTTTTAATCTGATGTAAAATGTATAGAAGTCCATTACTGTATATAGTAACTATTAAGTCTAATATACCCTAGTAAGTGTCAAGGTTCAAAAATATTGAGGAGAACTCCAAAAATAAGCACAGATCCGGGCGGGTGCAATTAGACGGCATTTTAATGAATTACACATGTGTGAGTTCAACAACCCAATCAGTATTGAACTGTCTTACAAAAGTCAAAACAAAGACTTTATAGAGGTGAGAATTGTACTGCCCCCTCTTCTGTTGCTAGGCAGATTTAATACAGCATACGTCAACTCAAAACCACAATGACTTTTAACATAGTTTAAAACAGAACATTGTCTTCGCGTCGAAGCCAGATGCTTCCTGTCTCCATCCTCGGACGCTCGCCTCCGCTGTCGCTTATCTCTGGGACATCTGGTGTACTTCCTGGAACAGACTAACACGTACGCCTCGACTTTGCAGCCATAGCAAAACGTATTTCAACTCTTGCCTACTAAATGAGTCTATCTAATTTGTGTGTGCGTGCACGTGCGAGGGCGCGTGCATGCTGTGTACTGCGTACGTGTCATGACCTCTCTCACTATATGTGTCTGTATGTGTATGTCACGTCTGTCTGTACGTGCAGAGTTTGCATGTGCTCTCTGAACCTTAGTTGACCTCAACTTAAGCAACCAGGCTAAGGCCATCCTGTGTGTACTGATCTTGACTTATATGTAAAATGTATAAAACAACTATTTCAATCTAACACAACTACTCAACACTTACTCAAAGCTAGATGCATAATAACAATAGCCTACTCTTTGGCTTGCACTCACTCTGCTTTCGGTTTCACTTCTGCAAAAGCATGCCCTGCAGAAGTGTTTCCTGTCTCTGCCGTCTACACAGAAACACTGAGATTATAGAAGCATTAAAAACATTTAAAATTATAGATTCAACTCAACAGTTTGAAGTGGTTCTTACTGGACTTGTAATAAAGACTAATATAATACCCATATATTTGAACATCTGAATGCATCTGAAATGCAACATCACTCTCAATCATGAAATGGTAATGATGATTATAGAAATAGCAGCAAACAATAGCAGTAAAATATTTCTCCTCTTGACATAAGCTATAATACTTTTTCCTTTGGGAAAGTACTATCTGTGAATTCTGCAATTCTGTTGAAGAAATTATTCTTGAAAAATAATTTATTTCTGTGCATTTGTTTTTTCACCCTGCATCAAATTAAAGTTGATGCATCATGAGGTGGAGGGTGGGGGGTGGTTCCCTATTTTCTTTTGCTGGGAGTTTGCAACCATATTAGTTAGGTTGCTTAATATTTCTGCTAAGTACTCTTTAAAATACCAGAATAGGGAGGATGGTGCAGGTTTAAGTTTATTAGATTGATCAGTGTTGCTGAACTATGAAATATTTTGGGCACTATGTATTTTTTACATACAGGTATAACAGAATAGCTTTAGTGTTGTTGTTTATTTAAACTTTAAACTATACAAAATGCAGCAAGATATTAAAAAAACAGTTTTATTGATTAAAAAACACACTATATCGGATTCATATCGGTATCGGCAGATATCCAAATTTATGATATCTGTATCGGTATCGGACATAAAAAAGTGGTATCGTGCCATCTCTATACAAGTCTAATAAATGTGGACTGAATATGAATACAGTTAGATGAACATTTTCCACTTTAGCTTTTGGCTGTTTAGCAAACCATTATAGCAGTCCTATTTCAAAGACAGGCAGGCTTCTTTCTTTCTTGGGAGTGAGAGACCTCTGGATATCTGGGATGAGTGTCTCACTGCATACAAATGTGCTTGAAGGCAGCACTTAGCCAACAGAAATGAATTAACCTCCATTCCATTCAGCCACTGCCTTACTGTTACCTTACAGTCTGCAGCAAGTAAATTCAGTTAATAGGAGTGCTGTCTGTTACAACAAAGGTTTAAATGTTTACTATATTGGTTATAATACATTCCTCCTTTTGATTTCTCGGTGTATGAAGTGTTTAAAGAACAGTAGGTTATTAAATTGTGGGGTTTTTTTTCTCTTCCTCACAGTTTTCTTTGTGAGGTTTGTTTCCTAAAATAGTTCAAGGTGACTGTGACTGTGTTTCGTATGGCAGCTGAGAATTACACAATTGCCTTGAGGGGGTGATCCAATACTGCAGCCCCACCCCACAGTCAGCCTAGAGAAAACACTGTTAACTTTAATCAGGACTAACACAGATGTTTAAAAAGAATATGACTTGGATCCAAACTAAATTTTATAGCCGCTAAAACTGACAAAACAAATAAACAAACAAAAAAATAAATAAAGGTTTGATAATACCATATTACTCAGTATCAAAAATAAATGTTATAGCATTAAGTTTAATTAGGTTTTAGTTCTAGAGCAACTATACTGTTTTTGTTTTGTTTTGTTTTTTTGCTCATGTCTCTCAAATTGTAATAACTAAACAGATTTTACATTTATAAGATTCAAAAAGTTACTCTAAATAACTTTTTTTTCTGATTGTGCTGTAGAAGGTGACAGACCTCCAAAACAGTTGTTCATCATTGTTCATGTGCTTGTTTTATTTGCATTTGTTTTGTTACGGGTTTCTCTGTATGTGAGGCAAACAGAGAGCGCGAAAGACTATAATAGGCTTAACAACAACTTGCTATGTGCTGTGTGTGTCTGTTTTGTATGTGTAGCTGCAAGGATAGTGATGATAAGTGAAGCAGACTGTACTGTCCTAGTGCCCTCTGACTTACTGTCTCTCAAATCCTTTGCTTGTGTGTTGTTTTGATTTCAGCAGCAGTGAATCTCTTCTTCTTTTTTTTGCCAACAAACTCATATCTTGCACACTGTGTATGATTAGCATTAGAGTAAATAAATGTGCCTAATTTTCCAACTCTTGTTTTATGAATTGATTGTTTAGCCTAACGGAGTCATCAATTTTGAGAGGTTTCATCATCAAAGCAATTAACAAACTGATGCAATTGCAGTGCTGGGGCGTGAATGTTTTTCGGATTCCCTGTTTAGAGGGTCAATATCGTGAATTTGTTTTGAAATTTTCATACTAATTTTCTTACTAGAATAGGTTTCTAAGCTTTAAAAATAAAAAGATAAAATGAGAAATAGCAGAGCAGGGTGAGTTTTTACTCATTACTGCAGGTAAATTCTGTCAGGTAGAGAAGCTTGATGCTAGAAATAGTCCGTCTCAGCTTTAAATGGCACTGTGTGTTGGCAGTGAGTGTGTTCCTGTTGAAGACAGAGTTGCTTCCAATTGGCCAGCTAAATCTCCTCATCCCATCCACATACACTCTCTCTCACTGTCTACCTCTCTCTCTCTTCCCTGTCTTGACTGATGCCGTGCTTATTCCAATCCCTGCAGAGCCGTGTGAGGCGAGGAACCAATAGCATGTCGGGGAAGGCGGAGCTAGGAGCAGTCGGCCAGCTTCAGGCAGAGATGCTGCATTTGGACCTCATCGATGGTGCTGACGGTTACCGCGGTGACAAAGAATCCTCGAAGGCGTCTGCAATTTCAACTCCGCCAGTCACCAAGGACCCTGCAGCACCTGTTACTATGGATACTTACCGGCCCAAGAGACCCACGACCCTTAACCTCTTCCCAATCGTGCCACGCACACAGGTATAGCCTGAATTAACCTTATCCTCTCGCTCTCTCACACACACATTCACTCACACAGCTACACAGTTTGTGGCGGGATGACAAACATTGATGAGTAATCGGGAGGACTGTGAGAATGTTTCAGTGTTTTTCTTTCAGTGTTTTTTCACTCCACCTATATTGGAGCCTCCTCTCACACAAATATTATGTTTGAAAATGGAAATGTAACTGGATAACCTGCTTGACATCACCACTGGATTCACTACAATTGCTTCTCTGACAGGATGTGTTTTCTCCACTGAACAATAGCCTCAACTGTCATTTCCTTTTTTATATTGGTGCCCGTCTCTGTTTGCTTCAATGGTGCTTGAGCTCGTGACCATTCGTGTCTGTGTGTGTCTGTGTGTGTCTGTGTGTGTGTGTGTCTGTGTCTGTGTCTGTGTGTGTCTGTGTGTGTGTCCATGTAAATCAATCTAAGTGAGGACCAACACTAAGAAGGAAGACATTTTGTTTAGGGTAGTTTTAGGCTTTAGTTTTGGAATAGGAGCTAAAAAATGTAAAGTATCAATAAAGAGCAGCGGTGTAGCCATACAAATGTGTCCAACCATGTTCGGGTTCACTGTGACAGTGATGGAGTGTTTAAAAAATGTGTTTGTACTATAGGACAGACATTTAGATTTTTCTTTTTTCGTTCATTAATAAAACCTATGAATTAAGAATTGAGCATTACAATCTACTAATTAAGTTTTGATAATGACAGTGGTATAGTTATGGTTTGAGTAGGTGGTAGACATCAGAGTGAAAGATAGTGATAAGGTTTGAAGTACTTTGTTCAACATTATGACTTGGGTCAAAAGGTTATAAAAGCCTTGGTTGCCATGGTTAAAGTATGAACTGATTTGGTTTAGGTAGTGTTTGTAGTTTGTTAATAATTAATTAGTGAGTTACTTGAAGTTGAGGTGCTCATCTTATTCTTTTCTTGACTCCCTCCTTTATACCCGTAACGATTACTAGACCAGGACATTCATCATTATAGCCTCTTGCTAATAATGTTGATCTTCTTGACTTGAGGACAGTGTCCAAGTTCAAATAAAACGCATCTAATGTGCACAAAATCAAAACCTTTATCTAGCTTCAGGAGATGTTTCAACACCTGCACAAGCGTCACTGACGTTTCGTTTGGTTCTGGGAAGGAAAAGTAGCATGTAGTGAGTGTATTAGAACTTGTTAGGTGAAAAGAGCTTTAGTGTTTCAGAGAATATGGTTGGATAAACAATACAGTTACTTTGCCTTATAACCGAACAAAATACAATAAAATTGGCCAAAGAGTCAGAAATCATTTTACATGATACATTACACTGTTAATTCAGATAATAAAGGATTTGTTGCCATGACTTGTTCATGTGATGGAATTAATTTGGGAGAAAAAAGGCAAAACTATGTCATTCAAGAAAAAAGATTAAATCATTTTATTCATGTGTTTACATTTGAATTCTAGAAATATTTCATTTGATTCACTGAAATGTAAAACTACCTCTATGTCATATACATAGTAATGTACACAGTGAGTGAGTTTGCCCTCCTTGAGTGCAGGCAGTCAGCACGATCAGCCAAGGGTCTAAAGCCTAGCCTTTGCTTTGCTCTTGATCTGGAAGCAAAGACTGCTCTGCTCAGTGCTCCGCTTTGTTCCTGTAGGTTGTTTGAGCTGTCAGAACTGAAAAGTATAAAGGAAGTAATTGGTCTCAGTTATGTTTCAACTGGGGAAATCTTCCTGTTTATTCCAGTACTGTTCGTTTTTACCTTTTATGCAGCAACTAGAAAAAACATCTAAAACAGTGTTAAAATACTTTACTGTTAAGGTTTCTTTAAAAAGTTTAATACATGCAATGAAAGTGAAGACACAGAGCAACTGACTGCATATTATACCAGATAAATTCATTAGCAGTTGTGGGTGTCAAGCTTTTACTTAAATACTTATTATTTAAAATACTTTTTGGTCATAAAAAATATCATCAGGTGTGATCAAGGAAATCAGTGTAATATTATGTTTTAGTAAAACGAAACACAAAACAAAATCTGTGCCCGAAATACCATCAAAATGGATAGATGAATAGATTGGGAAGATCACATGGGATTATACAAAAAAAAAAAAAAAAGATCTGTCATCGCTGAAGTAGATTTATTAAAGTATTGTTCTGTTATTGAGACAGCATGGCTAAATCAGCTGAGACAGACGTGACAGTGAAGAGTGTCACAGTGTGCATCCTTACTCAGCAGGAATGAGACAGAAGATTTCTGATGATTTCCAGTCATTAATGTTTTTTCTCAGACCTTGAATTGTTAAAAGAGGAGTAGGTTGTGTACACTGGGCGACTGTTTCCAGGTCAATGAGTCTGCAGAAATGCAAAAGTATACGACGCATTTTGCTCTGCATCGTTTGGCAGCGAGTCCCGTGTCTAAACAAAAGCATGTCTGATCAGGGTTAACCCACTGAGGGTTTTTTTCAAAAGGAGTATTTTTTAATCCAGTAATGTCAAAGGTGCCACATTGAGTCAGACTGTTAAGAGGTTGAATTTCATCATTAAAAACCTTTTGTGCTTGTGCAGTGGTCAAATAAATGAGGTAAAATTAGTTTTCTTTACCATTTTAAAATGAATAACCAGTTCTGATTCTGTCCACCTTTTAGTTGTTGTAGTATTTGAAATATCGAGCAGTCAAAGTTGCACAGTGTAATACATCTTTTGCAGTACTGAGGAGGATGCTGCTTTACAGACTGTCTCCACTTTTGCTTCCCGATTGAAGTGATTCAGTGGCCAGAGAGACAGATGTCCCTCCGAGAAAGGCTTAATCTAACTCTAATTACTTATCTGGCATGCTCCATATGTTGAAGTGCATATGTGTTTGTGTGGCAGTGTGACTATATGGAAGGTCTACTTAGATACAAAAAAGAACAAGCAGCATATTGCAATTTAAAATTGTTTTATAAAGTTTCAAGCTGACCTGGTTTTAATAGCTGTCTCTATTTGTCTATTTATGAATTTCATGCAGAAAATCCAAATATGGCGAGGTCACACAAGATGCAGCTGTAATAGGCTGAGACAGCTGTCAATTAAGGCGCCCCATCTCACTCAATCAGCTTCCGAGGTCTCCAAACACTTCAAGTTGGCAAGCTTGTGTTTCGTTGTATCAAGTTCAACACAGATTTTAGTCACGGATTCACTCATCTGCTGAAGCTGACTACTCAGACATATGCAGTTGTTTCCTACCTGCTGATTCACTCTTTACCATGGCAACAGCCCCCTCTCCGCCTGGTACACGTAGATGGAATAGTGAGTCACGCGTGGTGGGTGGACGGAGGAGGAAAAGATGTTATTTTGTGCGTGCTGTCGTCACAGGAGTTTCCAGCTCTCCATCTGTTAAAATCTTCGTTTAACTCTTCTATTATCCACAACTGAGTGTTAAACCATAGTCTTTCTGTGGAAGCAGTTAAAATAAGCCACTGAGTCCCAGAATATATAAGTCGTGATAATGATCAGATTCATAAGCTTATTTGAAAGGTTAGAAATAATTACTTTTAAAACCTATTTGGTGGCTAAATGCAAATCTTCTGTAAACACTGCTGCCTTCTCCGGCCTAATCTAGATGCCATGATCAATTATTTTATTGGTTGTTGCATTTATATACATATATTTTAAAAAGAGATTAAAAATGTGCAAATAAAGGACTATACTCTTTCCTTATTATAAATGTATTATGTAGTCCACAAGTCTTGCTTGAGATACCTTTTTAAGAATTGAAAACCACTAGCGGACATGGCTTAAGAAAAACTTTAACACCATGCTGAGAAGTGTTTCAGTCACTGTGTTGTGACTGATTGTGGGTGTGGACTGGATGCACTGAGTTGTATTTCATTGGACTCAGCAGAGATGTCACTTTGAGCAGCCACATCCTTTAGGATCTGTTCACCAATCACTGATAAGCTGCTCTTTAAACGACTCCTTTCACAGTGACACTGATCAGCAACCTCTCTTCTGTATTTATAATTGAAAGTGTCATATAGATACCACAAAGATGTTCAAATAGATTTTTGTAACAAGGTTGATTTTGGTTTTATTTGTTCTTTATTTCCATATTTAGAAAAGTACAGAAAGAAAGGAACCCTCACAAGTTTCATGACTTCAATCAGCAATTATCCCCCAAAACAGCCTAAAGAGGCTGTCTGACTGCGTGAGTGTGTTTCCCAGTGGCTTGTGTAAATGTCGGGTCCCTTTAAATGCACACCACGGAGCATGGACAAAAGAGTTCCTGCTCATTCAACAGAATAAAAGGTTTGTGTGTGCATGTGTGTATGTGAAGTGAGAGGGAAGAGAGAGACACACACAGAGAAGTTGTATATGTTGTGTCAGGATCCAGAATTCAGTGAGCAAACCCATCTCTGTTCCTCTTTTTTCCATCTGTTGTTCCTTCTCTCCACTTCCTTCGTCTTCTTCCTTTTTCAGGACACGTTAAACAACAACTCCCTTGGTAAGAAATACAGTTGGCAGGAGAAGATTTCAGGCTCATCCTCGCCCCTTAAAACAGGTGAGCATTCCCACATCATGTTTATGAGTCATGTTTTAGTTTAGACACATTTTCTCATTTAGTTGATGATAACTGGGATGTGCAAGCCAGAATCCATTGTTGTGTTAGTAACATTCAGTCAGTGTGGGCGTGTGTGATTTGCATTGAGTCTGACAGCTTGTGTGTCCCTCTGAACCTTTGGGACACTGCTCAGCCTTGGATTAGCTGCTGGGGCAAGTTGAGCTAGCTGAGGCTATGCTGTATATTGTGTGTGTGTGGTAGCCAGCTGAGGCTTAAAGCTAGCTAGAGGCTGTCATAGCCCATTGATGCTGGATGTAGCACCATCCAAGGCTAGAGTAACCAGATTCACAGCCAACAGTTAGAAAAACATAAATATTAGGTGTTAAGTCGACCTTTTAAAGGCAAATCTGGGGAACAAGCTTCCAAAATTAGGAGAAATCCACTTTTATGCTCTATTCAAGCAATAGGGACAGAGTTATGAGCTTTTAGAGCACATTGTTCTGAGATGATGCCCTTGTATTCCTCTATAAATTCTATAAATTGAAATAATGGCAAGTGTAACAGTGTTGCTGTCTGGGTAGTTTGGTTTTATTTGGATTGGATTGAATTTCATTAGGTGTGACTGCGAGCACATAGTCGATTTGTCATTTGATATGTCAGACTCACTGAAAAAAAACAAATGTAAATCTGTTTGCCCGCTAATGGTTTCAGTCTGAATCTACAGAGTAGAAGAAAACTGCAAGGCAAAGTTTAACATGTGGCATTTCAGCGATCGCTTATTTAGAAATAGGCCCAGTTCTGGAGTGCCTCTAGTACACGCTTCCCACCATTTATTTTTATAGTCGACATAAGACCTTATGTCTTCACATAGCCCTACAAGCACCATTTTAAATTGGCTTTATTAGCCATCTGAGACAACTGTGTTCAATCTGAATTGCAAATCAAAGTGATTCTGTGTAGAAGTAAGGAGAGATTTTACTTTTTAAATATAATGAAAAAGATTCTTTCAATTTTGCAGTGCTTCTTGTATGCACACCTTTAACATTTAAATGAAAATTAAACAGATTTCATTTGAAATCAGTCCTGTCCTGAATTAGCCCCTCTGCTCTTTAAATGCCATTTAAAATACTCAGGAATGATGTCTGGATCCCCTGCCAATGGATTATGACATAACACGTCAATCACCTTCTCCTGGCTACACTCTGAATTTGATGAGTAATGGGGATTTGGCTGTGTAATCCTGACATCCGTTACCTAACCATTTCTACTTTTCTCTCTTTCTGTGTGTGCTTTATTTTATCTGCCTGTGCATTCGCTGCCATGTCTGTCTTCGTGCATGTGTGCGCATTTGTTTGTCCATCATGTTTGCGTTTCTGCGTCACGTATGTTTGCTCCGTGTGCGCGACTGGGCTTTGCTTGTGCATCTGCATCTGCGTGTGTGTTTGCTTGGGTGTCTGCATGTTTCTGCTCACACCCGCACTCCCTCTAGGTGACCTCACCCCTCCACGTGAGCACAGCTGTCTAAGCGACGAGGACAAGGTGCACGGAGGGGGAGCGCAGACCAAAGACCGCGGGACCTCCACCGACGCCCCCTGCAGACACAGCCACACCTCGGGACACTCGCACAGCTCATCTGCAGGGGCTGGGACACGGTCCAAGATTCAGGAGAAGCCACCAGCACCACCACCACCACAGAACTATACACCAGCTCCTCTATATCCATCAGGGAAGGCGGATGGCAGTGGGTCCCACAGGGAGAGGATTAGATACCACACAGACGTTCATATAGAGCCAACAGAGGAGATCTATCTGACTCCTATGCAACGTTCCGCAGATCCCCTGGAACCCCCCACCGTCCAGGACCGGCCTTTCCTCTCACAGCAGACGGAGCAGGGACGCATGTCCATTAGCTCTGACACAGAGGGACCACCTCCTTATCAGCCCCTCCCGGACCGGACCAAGCCCTCCATCTATGAGGAGGATGAGATCTATGTCCCCCCACCGTCATACGCTTCCTGTGTAGAGTCCCTCATCACGCCACCTAGCATGGCTATGTCAGCTCACTCCTCCCATGCACTGGACCTCAGCCTAAAGGGGACAAGTACAGGAGCTGGGGCCATGCTCAGGGCTGGATCATCAGTTGAGTATGTTGATGCCACAGATGAAAGCTACTGTGGGGATGACGAGGATGTGGACAGGTTAATAATGGATGCAAAGATGAGAAAGGGAGGGGTAAAGGGAGCCGCCCCACCGAGGACTTCCATGAGCTCAGAGGCCAGCGGCCTGACATATGACTCAGTTAAATATACATTGGTGGTGGATGAACACGCTCAGCTGGAGTTAGTCAGTCTCCGGCAGTGTTATCAAGGCTACAGCGATGACAGTGACTCGGCCACCGTCTATGACAACTGTGTCTCGTCTCCATACGAGTCAGCCATCGGAGAGGAGTATGAGGAAGAGGAAGAGGAGCATGACCCTCGGATAGGAGGAGTGCGTCGAGAGGCCACAGCATGCCTATCTGAGGATTCTACTCCAGAGGCGGACCTCCACTTCTCCAAGAAGTTCCTCAATGTCTTCATGAATGGGCGCTCTCGCTCCTCCAGTAAGTCTGGTAAAAACTCAATTCCAAACATAAATGGTGGCGATGGCTAGCATTTAGCTTTTGGTTTGTTTTTCTGTTGTGTAACTAGTGTAAAGACTTCTTGAAGAAACTCACATTGGTTAGCAAATGCGGTAGTCGGACAGTGCTGATGGCAGTTTCGTTTTTTGGGTTTTTTTTTTTTTGTTGTTTTTTTTTTAACATTTTTCCCCTTTAATCCATTAACTACATTTCTGAGACTTGCTTGTAAATGCCAGGAAGTGTATCAGCACTAGTGGCTGGTGCTGTGCCTAATTCCCTTTAAATATACACTGTCAGTGGTGTCTAGCCAAACTGGCAACAATTGCTATTCAAGGCTTAATGCAGCGCAGCTGATGAAGCAAAGCCACAGGAATGTTCAGGAATCAAAATTTTGTCATACGCTAAACACAGTCATCCACATGACTGTCCTAACTGTGGAGTAATACAATACTAAGCCATACTGATACACAGTATAACCATTTACTATTCATGTATTTGTAGAGTAGTAGTATTTTTTTTTTAAATGATGTCACCTCTGCTTTTAAGTCTCGAGAATAAAAGCAGTAGACTGGACATTTAAATGACCTGTTTAGTGAAATGGTGCTCAGCCAGCTTGCTCAGGGATGTGAGAAAACACACATCCAGAAAGAAGTTAGTGAGTTGTTTGAAGTTCTAGACATAAAACTCCCATAAAACTGTAAAACTTCCCAAACTGAGTGAAGGCGCATCGCTTGATGTAATTTTGTGTCACTTCCACTGGAAGATTCAATCATTTTTCAGTATGAAGCAGAACAACGATGCACTGATTGTGAAATTCAGAAAATATCTACTCAGATATTCTACTGAGTATAATAGCCTAGAAGAGACTTAGAAAGTCTAAGACTAATTGAACTGTAAGTCTCACCTGTTTAATTAGCTATTAACTACTACTTGTGTAGTAGTATTCCAACAGCACCCTATGCCCACTTATGTGGTGAAGACAGTGTGGTCTTCACCACAGTCTTTGAGTATTTAGCCGGGACAAAATTGATTTCTTGTGTCACCATATTTAGTCAACAAAGTTAATTTTATCAGAGGCTGATATGATTTGTCAGATAAATCAGTGCTTTGCAAATGCTCAACATCTGTAAAACGACTGTAAAGTTTTGTTTTACCACAATTAACTTTTAGTGAATTCCATCTTATAATAATCTAAGTTGTAAGATTTAAGAGTAAAGTTTTGACTATTTTGATGATAAGGGGTCTAAAGAATTAGAAATCTTGTGGGGACCTTGAAGATCCCTTTGTCATATCTTATTAAAGCTGCAGGTTCTGTCTAAGAGATGTTGCTTAAACAGACTATCTGTAATCTCCCAATGAGGAAGAGCGCTGCACTGAGGAGGGAGATGAGAATCCTCTGTTTGAGGACTGCAGGACTGATTCAATTGCTGTTGCCTCCCACATATTGACCCTCATCATAGTGTCTGTTAAAGAGCCAGCATTAATGGGCACAAGAGGCAATTCATGTTATGGAGACAGAGAATAGGAGATACGTGTGTTTACAGTATTTGCTCTAATAGTCCAGGCCGGTCTCTTGAAAGCAATCCATGTGTTTTGGTCTCATTAGAAACGCTGCAGCAGTTTATCTGAGCAGTTCAGGCAGCAGTCACAAAGGTCTCAGGGGCATGTAGGTAGAAATACACAATGCACGTTTGCTTCATGCCTAATTAAAGTGTGATTCATGTCTTAGAGAATGCATACATGTAAATGCTGCATCTCCTAATTATGTTCGCTGTGGGCTTTTTTGGACTTTTGTTACAAATTATAAGCCTGTGTCATTAATCTTTTTGCAAGCCCGACACAAAGGCTGACATTGCATACTGTTTACTTCCTATTTTTAAAATTTCTCTCGTTTTTTTGTCCTTTTTTGGTATTCAGGTGCAGAATCCTTTGGTTTATATTCCTGTGTCATAAACGGTGAGGAGAAGGATCAGAGCCACCGAGCCGTCTATAGGTAATGACAGTTACACTACCATCCTCGCTGTTATCCCAACAGACGTTGTAAAACCGTGAAAAATGACAGTATGTAGTGTGTGCTGTCAGTTCTGTTGATTATGATGTTAATGAATTGTGAAAACCATAGTAAAGAAATAGGAAAAAATAAGCCTTAGGGTTTGATATTGTAATAACAGTCATGTTTAAAACTTGTGTGGATTGATGAATTAACACGGCGGTAATATCATATGACACATTATGCTTATATTATCAATGAAGTGTGGCATTCCTCTCCCAGTCAGTTACTGTTATAAACATTTCAAATTCTATGAATCCTATCCAGCTGTTTATGTCTTCAGTCAAACAGACCAGATTGTGTAAGCAAAGAATGGGCACCTGAAGTATTCATTAAATGCTTGGTGTTTATCTTTACTAATGAATCTTTCGTAGAAATGAGTAATTCATCCAGCAGCTTTCAGATAACTCAAATAAGTTTTTGAATGAGCCAATCTACAGGCATTAAATAAAAAGATGTGTTTTAATGATAAACTATCAATGCAATTTTTCCATCCTGACCTACTTACTTATTTACTAAATAATTGAGTAGATATTACAGCACATTTAAAACCAAAGTGCTTCAATAAAACTACAAAAGGGTTCTTAAAACTGCCTTTACACCCAGTTCTTTTAAGAAAAGATTTTAGTCTGCAGATTGTTGACTACTGCATTTATTTGTTTGGTAAATTTCCAATTTGTGTCAAAGATTAGGTTAGTTTAGAATTATATAACTTGTAATTTAATAAAAGTATCAAAGAGCCCTGGTCATCTTTCAAGCTCTCAGTTAAAAGTAGAAGGCCAAACATTATGTCCTCAGTTTTGCATTAATTTAACTGGAAGAAACTGGGAGATCCTATTTTTTAATATCCAAGAATGACGTAATTGTAACTGGGAAAAGAAAACTGAGATTTTCCTATAACTGCACCAGTTGCTTTCTATTTTTTTCTTTCATATGGAAGCTTGTTTTCACCACTGGAAAAAATGCCATCCATAACTTGAAATTTTGAGTTATTTTCTCTAAATTTTTAGTTCTTTGTTACCTGAAAACAGATGGCAGTGACACAGGCACACTCAACATTGGGTAGTGATAGTATCCATGAGCTAAACATGTACAAACTGCTGCTGTGCTGATAATAACACCATGCCTTTTAGCTAATAAAGCAGAGATTTCATCATTTCTGAAACCATGCTGGAAGTACTCAGCAGTTGACTCAATCATGACCTGCAGCAGCAGCTTTGGTAGCTAATGCCTTCCACTTTTTGCTTACAGGTAACAAGTAAATGACGTACCTTCACAGAGCTTCCTGATTGACTGAGCTATCTTAAAACTTTGAGTTATTTTCTTGAAATTTTAGCTTATTAACTCAAAATTTTGGACATATAGCTCAAGATGTTGAGTTATGGATGGCAAAGAAAAAATATACAAATGAATTCAGTGGTGAAAATAAGCTTTCATAGGGATGTCAAACATAAGGCCCAGGGGCCAGATTCAGCCCAGAAAGGACTTCATCCAACCCAATGGATGGCTTTAGAAAAAGGGTAAGGAGGGTGTAAATTTTGGATTTGTAACTGTATTTGCACACGTTTTATAGCTTTCCATAGTAATACAGACCTCCCCCATAGCCATTCATACTACACCAAAGTAAGCAAGTAACAGATAAAACATGAAAATGACAGAAAAATTCCTTTTTTAATTTTTTTTCTGGTATTACTTTATCGGGGATTAAATTTGTAGTTAAACGTCTTTAGAAAGGGGAGTTTTATAGATCTGTCTCACTTAACATCAAAGTGACTGCATGTGGCCCACAGTGTAAAATGAGTTTGACAGGCCTTCTTTAAAGTGTCCTCACACTGTTCTCCCTGGAACAGCAGGAAAATGTCTGTACACCAGTACATCATATGGAAAGATGCAATGTCGCTAATGCATAGCTGTAAGCAAGGAACTGATTGTAGTTCATTTTTACCCTGGTTTGTGTGTAATAGTGTGTAGCAACGCACCTGACCAGCTAACACACATAAGTTGCATTTAAGTCACTGATTAAATATTTTTCTTTAAATTGTTTAAAAATTTCCTTGTAACGACAAGCAGGCGTAGGAAACCCGTGTTTGACTTTTAAACCTTAAATTTAATGTAATTTCGGAGCTAGTTTGTGGAGCAGTTACGTGTGCAGCCAGCACATAAAAATCTCACACTTTCTCAACAGGTTTGTCCCTCGGCACGAAGACGAGTTGGAGCTAGAGGTGGATGACCCGCTGCTGGTGGAGGTCCAGGCAGAGGATTACTGGTATGAGGGCTACAATATGCGAACTGGTGCTCGTGGGGCCTTCCCGGCCTACTACGCTGTAGAGGTGACCAAGGACACGGAGAACTACAAAGGTACCAACAGTGCTGGGATTTGTAGGAGTTGGACCACAAATATGTTAGTAAAGAGAGAGATGGCTGCTGAAACTAGGCTTACATGCCATGAACATCAGAAATGTCATCAGTGATAAAGCCAGACCCAGATTTTCTAGATTCAGTACCTCTGGCATGGTTGTGTTTGTGGATGGGAAGCCTTTGAGGGCTCTTGCATGGAAAATATAATTATTTTATATTCTATTCATTTTATTTATATCTGTAATTTATATTTTATATTGTGGGAATAGGTTAATTGGATAATCCAAATTGCCACTAGGTGTGAATGTGTGAGTGATTGTGAGTGTGAATGGTTGTCTGTCCCTGTGTGTTGGCCCTGCGACAGACTGGCGACCTGTCCAGGGTGTACCCCGCCTCTCGCCCTATGACAGCTGGGATAGGCTCCAGCGCCCCCTGCGACCCTGGAAAGGATAAGCGGAAGCGAATGGATGGATGGATATTTTATATTGTGATTTTTATCTGTATCATGATTTTACTGGAAAGCACTTTGGTGTACTTCGGTCTTTAAAATGTGCTATATAAATAAAATTTGATTGATGAATTGGAGTATGCTCTGATATGTGGGGTTAATGTGCACTCCAGGGAGTGTTTTACTCTACTTTTGAAAACCCAAGGAGGTGTATGCAGCAAGGAACATGGGATAAAGTATGAAATGTTGTGAAGTGCAATGCTATAACAGATTGTTAGTCATTGGTACTGATCGACAGCTCAAAAATGTATTCTGTTCCCTTAAAGGAGCTACTTACAGCTGAATTTTAGTCTGAATATAGTGCTGTATGTAATATTAGAATTTACACATCTTGCCTCTTGTGCTTATTGTCATTGTTGTTTCTTTTTTGCTTTTTTCTGTGCAGTAAAGAGCAATGAATGGATTGACAGATACCGCCTAAAGTTTCTGGGGTCAGTTCAAGTGCCCTATCACAAAGGAAACGATGTTTTGTGTGCAGCTATGCAGAAGGTAAGCTCATGTTGTACACGCATGTGTAAGTTATAGGAGACGAAACATGGAGGGGGAGGGGGAGGGCTCGAGACCAAATACAGACATGACTGGGAGACATACACAGAGAACATGACACACTCTCACAGGAGACACAGGGATGAGACACAGACAAGAAAACGAGACCAGAGATATAGGCATATAAGGAATGATATATAGGGATTATAAATTTTGCATGATGTTACTCTGACCTCTTTTTTTTAAGTCAAATTAGGTCAAATCTTAAAAAAATATCTTTTATCTTTGTTTTAAATTCAATTTTTTCTTTCAAATTGACCCCAAATTGTATTATTTTTATTGTACTATAAACCTCTGAAAATGCTTTTTATAAAAGAAAACAAAATTAATATATACAAAACACAATATTATTCCCTTAAAAGTAAATACTGCCTAGAGCTAGAGCTGCCTCGGCACAGGTTTGGACTCTTGGACTCTTGCTTCGTCATAGGTAAAGGAAACTTTTGAAGAGCTTGGATCTGGTAACATTTTCAAAAACCATCTTACACGTGTCTTACAGATTGCTACTAACCGAAGAATGACAGTCAAGTATAACCCACCTTCCTCATGCATCCTGGAGATCAGTGTGAAGGGCATCAAGCTTTCAGTTCAAGAGGATTATTATGCCTGTGACAGAGTAAGACATTTACTGAACCTGTGTATGTCTACTAGGAAATATTTATATGCAACTTCATAGCCTGGTCAAATAACAGCTCATCAACAATCTTTTGGAAAGTTGAAACGGTTAGGATCTCACTTTTTCAATGCTGCAGTGTTTGGTTCATGTGTTTTTAACTGATAAAGATTTTCTTGCAACTTAAAATATTTTGTTTTTCTAAAAAAGAAAAGACTCCCAGTTGTTAGAAATACTCAAACTAGCCTGTGTGGCAGAAACAACTGTGATGCTCAGTTTTACTTTAGCAGGTTGTCCAAACTATGTCTACATCGAAATGCATTGGGTTACTACCCTGCGATTGGCTATTTAGATTTTTGCGTTAATAGGTAGTTGAACATGTTTACCTAATAAAGAGGTTGGCAAGTGTATATTTGAAGAATAAGACAGAGAAATAATAATAATAATAATAATAATAATAATAATAATAATACATTTTATTTATAGGCGCCTTTCAGACCCTCAAGGTCACCTTACAGTAGCAGGTAAAAAACATTTTTTAAAAAATGTATATATAGCAAACATGGTAGATAAAATTTAGACATAAACAGTCATAAAAGTATAAAAGCAAATATAAAAACTGAGCAAGGTAAAAATGGCCTAAGACAGATCAGATGTATGCAATTCGAAACAGATGGGTTTTGAGTAGTGATTTAAAAGAGGTGAGACAGTGTGTGGTCCGTAGAGCCAGTGGAAGTGCATTCCAAAGTCTCGGGGCAGAACAACTAAAGGCTCTGAGTCCCGTGGTAGTCAGGCGAGCAGGTGGAACAGACAGAAGGGAAGCTGAAGAAGAGCGGAGTGTACGAAGGGGTGAGTATGTATGGAGAAGATCGGATAGATATGGAGGAGCGAGGTTATGAAGCACTTTGAAAGTGAGAAGCAGGATCTTGAAATTGACACGGAGGTGAATTGGGAGCCAATGGAGCTGTTTAAGAACAGGTGTTATATGTTCAGTGGATCTAGTTCTGGAAATAATACGAGCAGCTGTATTTTGAACCAACTGCAGTTTATGGAGGGATTTATGAGGTAGACCATAAAGAAGAGAGTTACAGTAATCCAGACGAGATGTGACAAGAGCATTGACAAGTATGGCGGTAATGTGTGGTGTGAGTGAGGGACGAAGACGGTTAATATTACGGAGATGAAAGTAGGAAGACCGAGTGATATTATTTATATGTGCTGTGAAGGACAGAGTGCTATCAAGAATGACACCAAGACTCTTAACCTGAAGGGAGGGTGTGACAACAGAGTTATCAATGGATAACGAAAGACTGGTTGGAACTGTAGTCAGTTTTGATCTGGTGCCTATTAAAATGAATTCTGTTTTATTGCCATTAAGTTTAAGAAAGTTGTGAGTAAACCAGACCTTGATTTCACTTAAACAGTCAGAAATGGATGTGGGTGGGAGAGTAGCTGTGGGTTTGGAGGATAGGTAGAGCTGGGTGTCATCTGCGTAGCAGTGAAATTGGATGTTATGCTTCCTAAATATATTACCTAGGGGTAGGAGATAGATGATAAAAAGTAAATGACCCAGGACAGAGCCTTGGGGCACACCGGAATTAACTGAAGTAGATACTGATCTGTGAGGGAGTAATTGAACAAACTGTGAGCGGCCAGAGAGATAAGAAGTAAACCAGGTGAGTACTGTACCATTGATGCCAATAGATGCTAAACTGTGAAGGAGGATGCGGTGGGAAATAGTATCGAAAGCTGCTGTAAGGTCAGAAAGAGAGCGAGAAGCTCAATCTATCAGCACAGAGTTGAAGGAACACATGAGGCACATCTCCACCATGTGGCTGCCGACTGATACTGCAGACAAATGTGTTAGTGTCAGGCCACAGTAATTACTTCAGCAAAAAGAAAGAAAGAATACTGTGGTAATTCTATGTATGTATATGGGAACTGTATCAATTTAAAGCTTAGCCGTTTAAACAATTGTGAAATTAATGTGTTACTTTTTTCAAGATCTAATGTTCGGATAATACAATGTGATGCACTATCAATCTCAATATATTTTAATATTGTAGCTACCAACTAGTCTAAGATAACAGCTTTGATTGTTTATTTTCTCAGCAAGAAATGAATAAAAGCAGAACATATGAAGTAGAGTCTGAAATTTTTGCTTCTTGGTGTTAATCTTAGATGTGTCTGCATCCTCTGTTGACAGAGTAACGAGTGCAGTCACTTCTTCCAATTAAAGAACGTCTCCTTCTGTGGCTATCACCCAAAAAACAGCAAGTAAGTAAAAACTGAAAGTATAATAAGTCATGCCAAAGCAGTCTGCCACTGTTTAGCAGAGACTAAAGTTGCCACAAGGTGTCACTATTAAATAAATATTCCAGAATATTGAACCTCTTCCTGCTCACTGATAAAACAAAGCAGGAGTTCATCATTATTAGGTGTCAAAGTAATGTACTGAATGTCTGTTTTAAAACTTCTCTGCAGGTATTTTGGTTTCATTACGAAGCACCCAGCAGACCAGAGATTTGCCTGCCACGTATTTGTGTCTGAAAATTCTACCAAACCTCTTGCAGAGTCAGTAGGGTGAGTTGAACTTTGCATTTTTTAGGTTTCCTTTTGAAATATGGGTGCAGCATTTACTGTAAACATATTCTAAAGGGAAAAACTGTTTCAGTTTGCACACGGTTTTTCCTTTTGAGAAATTTGACCTGACAGGATCACCCAGATTCTCTCTTCTCAGTAAACACAGTTATTCTGAAACTGAACTTAAACCATCACTGAAACTTAAATTAACCAAATTAACACACTGCAGAAATTAACCTAAACTTAATTGAGGTCATTCAAATGAATAAATAATTTAAATTACCTAGATCACCGAGACTGTGCCTATTGGGAGACAGAGGCGAGGTGTCACAGTTACACAAAGCAGGCTTCAGAGTGTTAAACACTGGGCTTGTGACATGTGTTCATCTTATTTTAACACTTTGGAAAGACCCTCTGACTCCAACCTAAAAACTTCAATTACAAAAAAACTTAATAAATAGCAGAAAACAAAACCATAATAAGGCTTGTCTCGGGCATGTCTGGCAGTTTGTAATCTTCTCCACCTGTTTGCTCTTGTTTAGGAATGTTTATGATGTGTTCATGTTTATGCAATGTTCAAGAAATGACTGGCACCATGACATCATGTGTTTTTCTTTTCATCAGGAAAGCCTTCCAGCTGTACTATAAAGAGTTTGTGGAGTTCTCATGCCCTACAGAGGACATCTACCTGGAATAGCCTTGCCTTTAACTACAACCCTGTAAAGTACACTGTATCATAACATAATGTTGCATGAAGGACAGATATACATTAATTGGTAAAACAAAAACAAAAAAGGGAAAAATAAAACATTAACACATCTGACAAACAAACAGGAATAGAAGGCCCAAGTATCAGACCTGTGGTGAAAACCTTGTGCAGCAACCAGAGATGAAAATGAGCCAAAGGAGGGGTTTCCTGGGAAATGAAAATATGCAAAATGGCATCAGTGATGAGGCAAAAATGGAAAGCACAAACATTTAACTCTTCAGTTTCTGCAATGCTTGTTAGCCTGTAGCATCATGTCAGCAGGGGCAAAGCTGAAAGCTCAGCACACAGTCTGGACGGCACCACTTTGTACACTGGAAAGAAGAAAGAAAAAGCAGCATTTATGACTTGGAGGTGAACAAGCAAGTGATGATGGTTCATTTTGTCTTGAAATACTGTAACCAGGGTGTGAGCACGAAAGAGCTGTCTATTTACTAAAGACGTAACAGCCTCACGATGAAAAAGGGATACTAAACTAAAAAAAACCATGTATGAACAGTGAATTTTTATCATTTTATCACACCTAATATGAAGGTATGTCCACATTTATTTAAAAAAAGAGAGAAATCTGAATAAAAATCAGATGCAGGCGAAGTGCTCTGCATTTTTGGGGTTCTTGCCACATTTTTACTGCTTTTTGTTAAACCCAGATACAGCAGTTTGATCTGCACTGCAGATTCAAGGTACAGTAAGTACAGTGTGAATGCACAAGAGTAGAATAGGTTTGCTTTTCCATTTAGCAGTTGGAGCTAACTAGTAAAGGAACAGCTGAGTATTTGAATTTCAAATAGTTTTAGTTGAATAAAAGTAAAAACTGGTTTCAGCTTCTCACTTTTCAGTCATACAGGCAGATAGTAAACTCTGATTTCTATACTTGCTAATGCTCAATTAATAAAGTAGACTTTAAACTACTTTTCTCTTGCATCTGTGCGTCTCATTATTTGGAGATTCCTGTTGGTGGAATTTTTCACTCTCGCCACTTGTGTAAGTTTGCTCCTGGTGGAAAACTACCACAACAAAAGATTTATGGACAAACCATGGGTTGATGGTTTCACTTCCTGATGGAGGCTTGTGTGCCCAAATCCACTGGAGTTTTAGGTTAAAACCTAAAATGAGGGTACAACCATGTAATGTAACCAAAGTGTTTTGAGCTCAGGAGGTGCTCCTACTTAAAACAAATTAAATACTAAAATCTCATATTCCTCCTTTCCACCAATTGAGCCAGGTGCTGGTTCAAGTCTTTTGTGCTAGTGGTAGTGTGCAATTGGGCCCTCCAAATGTTGGTTGGCTTTTTCACGAGCCTTTGTAGTTTTAACTTTCCGTCACATGTATAAGACTATGAACATATTAAATGATTAACACTTTACCCTTTGAAAGGTTACTTTGGAGTAACCATTGAAGTTCTTTTCATGACTGAGGGGTTTCTTGTCATTTTTCAGGCCTTAACCTATAGAACAAAATGGCTGAGTTGGCATTAGAAGTTAATGAGAAATAACCTGGAAATATATATATATATATATATATATATATATATATATATATATGACTGACACTTGGGTTTTTCTTCTAGATGATATGCTAGTTGTATTTTTTTAATAATGGCCCCAGCCCCTTTTGTACTTTTGTCATAGTTGAAAGCAGCAAAGTGTTGATCCTGCATTGAATACTTCTTTGTGACAAAGGCAGAACTCCTTAAATGCACTAAGCATTGTCCATGCAGAAAAGGTTTAGAGGTACATAAGTGTGTACTTTAAGCAAACATCTATTGGTGCTCTCCTGCACAGCTCTGTCCATATGCTCAGTAAAGCCTTAGTAATTCCTAGTCTAATGTCAGACATGCAATGCTTCTTTACTGTGTGCTCTAATTAGGTGTGAAATTAGTGATAAAGATGTTTAACAGGGAAAAAACCCATCTGAGTTAGGCTGTTTACTCCTCCTTCATATGAAATTTTAGAAACCTCCTCCTCTGTTTCTGCAACTAGAATATGACACATTCTCAGACTGGTAGAAAGATAATGATCGTTGGTGCAGTAGGTACAGGTGCTAACGAGGGAGCAAAAACAAAACTGGTGTCTTCAGATCTTCACTAGTAGTGCCTCTTTTTCATCAGATCATTGTTACTTTTTTGAGTCAACATTATCAAAATATTTTAAGGGTTTGCCATTGAGTGTGTGTTGACTTTAAGGTGTTGAATGCAAATTGAGTTGTTTTGCTGTGATTTGCTCTTCATTCCACTGCACTACACATTATTTGCTGTACATGTGCTGGTTTTCATCTATTCATCCAGCAGAGAAGCTCCTCCAGCTCTTCTAGGGTCACACTGAGATGCTCTGGGCTGCAGGCCATCCTCAAACAGCAAACTCAAAACAGCTCCTTTCAGCGCAAAGTAGCAACTCTATCCTTTGCACCACCCAAATAACTGAGCTCCTAACTCTGTGCCTGGCAGAGCCAGGATGGCCTTTAGTGTAAACACATTGCTTAAACCCATATCAGTCATCATCTTCTTTCAGTTCATTGCCGTAGATGATGGTAGGAACATGGCTAACAATTTTGTGACACTCAGCTTGCCGTTCATAGCAACAGTGTTTGTGGTGTCTGTTTCAAAACTCCTTTCAGATTATACAGAATGAATATTTTACCCAAAAGATTTCAAGTACACCTTCTCATTATGTCTCTGATATCCATAGGAGTATACATATTCTTGGGAAATTATATATTTTATTATTAGAGAAGCTATTTTTAATTAGCTCATGCCTAACACTTCTCAAGTTAGGCTTGTTTGAGAACTTAGTCATAATGAAAAGAAACTAAAATCTCACTCAAGTGTTATTGAAGTCCATTAATATCCTGTTTCTGAACATGTGAAACCAGTGAAGAAACATACAGTGGAAAATTACTGAGACTTGATGTTGTAAAATGTGCCATAATGGTTTAAGAAGCAATAATGATTTTGAGCTGTTACACCAATTACTACAGGTTGATTTGGACTTACCTTGACCTCCACAAAAAAGAGCTTGATAGAAGTTTTAGTAATTCAGATTGCGCATCGCAATCTGAATTATTAAAATTAACATTAAGTTACTCCATTTTCGTGACGATGACATTTTTTTTAATTCATCAGCACACGTACAGCACAGTTGTTCTGCAGTTAAAAACACAGTATTCATTCTACATCAATTGTCACTAACACTGGTTTGTAACAGAATATTTTATGTGGTATATATTTATCAGAAGATTAAATAAATGTAAAAGCAAGGATATGGAAATGTTCTATTCAGCAGTTGTCTCACCAGTTGTCAGTTTTTCCTTGTCAAAAACAGAAAAAAAAATCATTTTGAAGAAAATGAGTTGTCTGCTGTTGTTGAAAGCCATTGTGTTTGTATCAGGAGAGATTAAAGCTCACTTTTCTATGAATTCCCCTCTTAAGAGCCGATCAGACTGACAGGAGAAAATACAAAGAGTGTACAGACATGCCGTATATAAATAAAGAATTTAATTTCTGTAATTAGAAATATGACATTGTATTGATTCAACATGTAGTTTGTGAAATTTCTCTTTATTTTGAACATTTTTCTTTCAGCTGTGAATTATTCTGGATTTAAATGTTTTACTGCAGATCTCATGGTGTCCTGTCATTAATGTGCTGGGATCAGTTATACAAACATATATCACTTCCATGCTCCTGCTGCCTAATTCAAACTCCAGTGACAATGCTGCATCTCTACATAAAACAAACGTATGTAGATAAGAAAGGTAAATGAAACTTGCAAGAGAATTTGTGCTTTTTCTATTACATCTTAATGTGTATTTATGTATAAAGTAACAGCAGGCCTACTGTCATGTACAGTGTCATGTACAGCTGTGCACCTAGAGATGTGCTGTTCAGTGCTGCCTGCACAGCACATTCTTGTACTGTAGGAGGGTAAGATTGTTAAATGTTATTTTCTTTAGTTATAATCTAAAAATCATAATATAAAATAATCTGTGTTCCTGTCTCAAATGATTGCAAATGCATTGCACAAAGTGGGAGCAATAATGTAAAAGGAGACTACATGCAATTTCTTCAACTTAGATACAACTTAGTGCTCAGTGATGCCCTGGCCTCACTGGGAGGACAGCCCCCATGACACCATCTGTCGTCTCATTAGGAGGAGAAGCTTTGAAAAACAAACCCAAACATTTTTAACTGATCCTCTTTGCTTTTATCACCCCAGCGCACACACTTTGGAAGCTGCCACTGGTGTCATTTTGCTTGGGCCAGCACAGCGCTGTGTCCGTGACGTTCTGTTGGAATTCTGTTGGAATTCACTTTTTACTTACCATATTTTACTTCACAGTAGAGGAGAAGTCCAGTGATATCTGATCAGGTCACAGTCTAGTTGAAAAAAGCGGTTTGTAAGGAATGATGTGGCTTCTTCTGAGGCTTGTCTTCAATCCAAACAATTGCGTACAATTTTGACCCAAATTTGATCAAAGTCACTCAACCTATAAACCGACAAAAATTATTCAAGCTTGGGAGATAATTAAAGAACCGGCACATCGCCAACCCAACTCCTGAGTCACAACTTTTGAACCAATTTTTGGTCAAACTAACCCAACTTCTGAACCTATGGCTTCTACCCAGAGGTTGAGTTATGAAAATAACCCAGCATTGTTTTGTGTGTTTGGCATTGTTTTTGTTTTTGTTTGCAATTGTCCTGCAAAGAAAAATGAGGTACTCTCACTTTTAAAATGGAGCATTTTATTCTTTTGTTTCTTTTTCTCTGTTCACGTTCTACTTAACCAATTCAAGGTGAGTATACTGTAACGATGGTTAAATGTTATGTTACAGTCAGGTTGGTTATCTCTGCACGCTGTTGTTTCTTTAAGATACATGTTTGGTTGTGCTGCAGGGAAAAGGGGAGTTAATGTGTGCAGGAAGGGGAGGGGGGTCCTTGTTGTTGTGTGTGTGACTGTGCGGGGCTGAAGTGAGGTGTCGTATGAGAGCACTCTCCCCGGAGTTAACGGCCCGTTTGCCTATGTCACCGAATAAACGGACAAACTGAGACCAAAACGTCTGGTTCTTGAGAACGTTACACTGGTGTCAGAAGTGAAGAACGACCACCTAAAACGCCCGACACCCTGTTGCTGGCGACGCTGACCGTCATGAGACACGAGGATGTTGCCGGACAAGATTAAGAGGGAGACGGAGGAGAGGGAGGTTCGCCCGCACTCGCCTGCCCATAGAGTGAGGGAAACGGCGCTGCGGCTGTTTGCTGAGGCTGGATTTTCTCCAGGTTTGACTAGGCTCGGGACCTTTTCGCACCGTGGCCGCAATTCCGGTGGGAGGGAGTCGACCTTGCTTGGCGCGCCGTCACGTGATGTAAACAAACATGGCGGCGCCCAGCAAGCTGCGGCGAACATAAAAATGCCTAAGTTCAGCGGCAAGACGCCATGGGAAGTGTTTATTGCACAGTTTGAGCTGTTAGCTGTTGCAGCTGGCTGGTCTGAGGAACATAAAGCTCTCCAATTGGCTTTGTGCCTGTGTGAGGATGCAGCTGCATGCCTGCTGCTGCTGACCGAGGAGCAAAGGGGAGATTATAATGCTCTGGTTGGGGCACTTCAGAGACGTTTCGAGCATAATAACCAACCGGTGCTGCTGAGGTTGGAGTTCCACAACAGACGCAGATTGCCAGGAGAGCCCCTTCGCATTTTGGCCCATGAAGTCGAGTGTCTTTACCGGAGGACGTATGACAGCATGCCACCATCAGTGTAGGCGGAGTTAGCTTGGGACCAGTTCCTGCAGGCCCTGAGCCCTAAAGAGCTCCGTATGCAAACTCAGCTTGCTCGACCGGCCACGCTCAGTGCAGCCCTGGAGCTAGCGTTGGAGAGGGAGATGCGTGCAGGATCCTCTGGGGCTGATGACAAACATGTGGTGAGGGCTATGTCAGCACCTGTGGAGCAGATGGAGATGCCAGCGGGCCTGTGTGGTTTGGTTCAGACGGCTTCTCTGCAGTCACCTTCCCCTCGGGCTGGCCCATGCCGCCGACCACAGAGCTGCTGGGGATGTGGACAAGTCGGACACCTCATCAGGCAGTGCCCCAAGCTTGCAGCGGTTCAGGGAAACGTCCACGGGCCCGTGTAGGTGGGAGTACACGGGCCAGGGAGAACGACATCCCCACACCACCGCCATTTCCACCCGGTGCGGTCATCGCTGTGGGCTGGACCCAGGTTGGCGACTTTTGCCATGTTCCAGTGATGATTGCGGGGGTGTCCTGTACGGCCCTTCTGGATATGGAGTCCAATGCAACGCTGGTCCGACCCGATGTCGTCCCAACCGGAGCTGCTGTGCAACCAACTAATGTGCGACTTAAGACTGTGACCGGGGATCTGGCCCCAATTAGAGGGAGGGGAGTGTTCCAGTTTAAGGTGGGGGGCCTCGGTGTGCCTTATGCTGCCCGGGTGGCTGACGTGCAGGACGCCTGCATCCTTGGGCTGGATTTTTTGTGAGCCATTGGTGGTGTACTGGACGTGGGTAAAGGCTTCCTCATACTCCTTGATGGGAAGAAGGTGCAGCTTATTCCTCCTCCGGTCTGCCCAGCATCTGCCGCAGCGTCCACCTCCACCTCAGAGACCCCCGCAGACCCGCCAGCAGAACAGCAAGCGGGGGAGGAGGAGAGGCTCTCAGCAGTGAGGAGCATCTGGTCAAAGAACTGTGAGGGGCTGACTCCACAGCAGCAAGAGAGTCTATGGCAGGTACTAAAAGAGTTTGGAGACATTTTTGCCCTGAAGGAAAGTGATATTGGCTTGACACACTTGGTGGAGCATGTCATTGAGACCGGGGATGCCCAGCCTATTAAAGTGCGCCCCCGCCGCCTGCCCCTGGCTCATCAGGAGGCTGCTGACAGAGAGTTGTGTGAAATGATGAAGGTGGGCATCATAGAGCCATCTGATAGCCCATGGGCCTCCGCTGTGGTGATGGTGCCTAAGAAAAACAGCCCAAGGATGCGTTTCTGTGTGGACTACAGACCACTCAACAAAGTGACAAAAAAGGACTCTTACCCCTTCCCAGGATTGACGAGTCTCTCGATTTAGTAGCCAGATCCTCCTGGTTCTCCACCCTTGACCTGCGGAGTGGCTACTGGCAGGTGCCACTGTCCCCTGAGTCCAGACCGAAGACAGCCTTCTGCACCAACAGGGGACTATGGCAGTTCAAAGTCCTGAGCTTTGGTCTTTGTAACGCTCCTGCTACCTTTGAGAGGCTGATGGACAGTGTGCTGGCTGGTGTCCCACGGCAACGGTGTCTGGTCTACCTGGATGACCTTCTAGTACACGGGAGCTCCTTTGATGCTGCCCTGGATGCCCTGAGACAAGTATTGGGGAGGGTGGCGGCTGCAGGCCTGAAACTGCACCCCGACAAGTGCCACTTCATGAGGAGGGAGGTGGAGTTTTTGGGCCACAAGCTGGGTCAGGAGGGCATCGGCACTTTGGAGCAGAAAATTCACACCATTACTGAGTGGCCCACACCAGCGGACCAGAAACAGCTCAAAAGCTTCCTAGGACTGGCGTCTTATTACAGGAGGTCTGTGAAGGGGTTTTCCTCTATAGCTGCACCACTCTTCCGCCTGCTGCAGAAGGACCGTGACTTCATCTGGACCCAGGACTGTCAGCAGGCATTCAACACCCTCCGCAGATCGCTGACAGTCCCCAGTCCTCGCCCCCTGACCCCACCCTGCCTTTTGTCCTGGACACTGACGCAAGCAATGTGGGGCTGGGAGCTGTGTTGTCGCAGGTTGGGCCGGAAGGTGAGAAGGTGGTGGCGTACTTCAGCCGGGTCCTGAACAGGAGTGAACAGCGCTACTGTGTCACACGACGAGAGCTGCTGGCCGTGGTGGCAGGGGTGAGACACTTTAAGTACTACCTGTGTGGCACATCATTTGTTATCAGAACTGATCATGCCGCCCTCCAGTGGTTGATGTCTTTCAGGGAGCCAGAGGGACAGGTGGCTCGCTGGCTGGAAGAGCTCCAAGCCTTCAATTTCACTGTGGAGCACAGAGCAGGGACGCACCATTCTAACGCAGACGCCCTCTCTCGCCACCCATGTGCTGCAGCTGGCTGCCGTTACTGTGAGAAGCGAGAGGAGACAGAGCGGGAACTCACAACAATGGATGGAGCAACACAGCTCACCTGCAGGGCTCTTCTGGTGGTGGATGCAGCAGAGTGGAGGGCACGGCAGGAACAAGACACTGACCTGCTGCCAGTCCTGCAGTGGCTGGAGAAGGAGGAGTGACCCCTTTGGGATGAGGTCACTGGGTTTTCCATCTGTACCAGGGGGCTGTGGGCCAAGTTTACAGCTCTCAGGCTGAAGGAGGGGGTGTTGGAACGTGCCTGGAAGGATCCTGCCACAGGGGAGGAGAGGTGGCAGGTTGTGGTGCCAAGGACGCTGAGGTCAGCTGTGCTGGAAGCCTGCCATGGGAGCACTGGCTCCGGCCACTTTGGGGCCTCCAAGACCCTCCGCCGCCTCCGCCAGGGCTACTACTGGGGTCAGCAGCGGAGGGGTGTGGAAGACTTTTGCTGTAGCTGTGATGCATGTTCCTCGCACAAAGGGCCACAGGACCAGTCCCGGGCTCAGCTTCAGCAGCAACGAGCAGGAGCTCCAATGGAGCAAGTAGCTGTGGACGTCATGGGCCCATTTCCTCGTACAGACAGAGGAAACCGATATGTCCTTGTGGCATATGCCATCCCAGATCAGGAGGCTGAGACTGTCGCTGAAGCATTAGTGGAGGGGATGTTCAGGCGCTTTGGAACAGCAGAGACCCTTCACAGTGACCAGGGGCGTAACTTTGAGTCCAAGGTATTTGCTGCCATGTTTGAACGCCTTGGGATTAAGAAGACCCGCACCACCCCACTTCACCCCCAAAGCGATGGACTGGTGGAAAGGTTTAACAGGACGCTGGCCCAGCAGCTAGCCATCCTTACCTCAGAACACCAACGGGACTGGGACTACCATCTTCCCCTTATCCTCATGGCCTACAGGTCGGCAGTGCAAGACTCCACCCAGTGTATGCCTGCCCTGCTCATGTTAGGGAGAGAGCTGAGAACTCCTGCAGAGTTGGCTTTTGGGAAGCCCCTGGACGTGCCAGAGGCACCATCAGGCCGAGACTACGCAAGGAGGCTGCAGGACCGGCTGGATTCTGCACATTCCTACGCCCGGGAGCAGCTGGCGAAGGCAGGCCTGCGCCAAAAGAGGAATTATGACATCACCACTAAGGGCAGGCACTTCCGTGCTGGGGAGCTGGTGTGGGCCTACAGCCCAAAGAGAAAGAAAGGACGGTGTCCTAAACTGGATAGCAGCTGGGTGGGGCCCTGCAGCGTCCTGGGGCGAGTGGGGGAAGTTGTTTACAGGGTGCAGTTGCCTCCTAGAGGGAGGAAAGTGGCGCTGCACAGAGACCGGATAGCCCCCTATAGGGGACAGTCCCTCCCCTCCTTCCCTGAGGGACGTGTACAGAGCTCCCATGACCCTGCACAGAGGGACCCCCGGCCGGAGCTGCGTTCCCCTCCCTCGGACTCTTCACCTCAAAGCCCCGAAGCTCTGTGTACACCCCAGGGGCTCAGGAGGTCAAGGAGGGAACGTAGGCTCCCACCCCGCCTCAGAGACTGTGTTGTTCCCTCGGGGATGAGGAACTTATTGCTCGGGGGGGCAGTGTAACGATGGTTAAATGTTATGTTACAATCAGGTTGGTTATCTCTGCACGCTGTTGTTTCTTTAAGATACATGTTTGGTTGTGCTGCAGGGAAAAGGGGAGTTAATGTGTGCAGGAAGGGGAGAGGGGTCCTTGTTGTTGTGTGTGTGACTGTGCGGGGCTGAAGTGAGGTATCGTATGAGAGCACTCTCCCCGGAGTTAACGGCCTGTTTGCCTATGTCACCGAATAAACGGACAAACTGAGACCAAAACGTCTGGTTCTTGAGAACGTTACAATATTATTAGAATTAAAATTTTGACTAAAATAAAGTGTGTATCTCCATCTACTAATAATATTCTATTATTACATTAATATAACACAAGGTTACACAAGGTCAGTTAGGTTTGGACAAAAATAGCTGGTGAAAACATCCTCCAAAGTACTTACTTTCTTACTTTGAGTAAAATTCAGAGCCTGTACTCTTTTACTTTTACATCAGTACAGAAGCTCAATCAGTACTTCAACTTTTACTGGAGGATTTTTAAAATTAGTATCTGTATTTCTACATAAGAACAGAATGTCTGTACTTTTGCCACCTGTGGCCGTCTGTACCTTTTTTTTTCCAGCAGTGTACAATGTTAAAGTACACTGAATGCATACCCTTCATGGTACATCTCATATCAGTTAGACACTCATGCACTGTTAACGTATGCTTGTCATACAGGTTTTACGCAGATGTGTATATAACCTTGGTGAGAATGCCTCTGTGCATGAGTCCTGATTTCATAGGTCTGCTTTAAGGACCGCCCAGCTCTATTACATGAAAATACAAAGAGGAAGTTTGCCAGTTTGTTCTTCCATCAGTAGCTTTTGTCAAGGGATAGATGCCGTCATATACTCGACAACCCTGAGTGTTTTTTTTTTATTGACTAAGTTGGATACTACACAAGATAACACAAACTTTTGTTCAGAGTTTTTATTCAGTTAAATCAAGGTGTTGGATATATCTGTGAATCCACGTAAGTTGACTTTATTACTTTACTTTCCTACAAGTGAACATGTACAAAGTAACTGCTTTAAAAAATAAATAAAATTAAAAATTAAAATGTACTCTTGTTTTCTACATAAAAGAGTTAGTGTCACTCACCTACTCTGTGACTTATGTAGTAACAAATTTTATCTGTGAACAAATGTAAGAAATGTAAAATGAATTAATAGGATGTATTTTTATTTAGTTCACAGCAGTTAGTGGGTATTTCAGGTGTTTCATCCTGTTCCTCATGTAGTGGAAAGAACGCTTGTTATACTGTAGTTTTTGTAGTTTTGGGCCCTCTGGAGATGAGTGCAATTTACATAATGATCCTTCACAATCCTTCAATGAATTTTCATCTTTTATTCACTATAAATACTGAGTGTCGTTCAATTGGCAACCATGTATGAATTTAGTTTAAATTTTAAGCATGGAAGATTAGACTAAAGGCGCACATTTTTTGTCATTTTATTTTTAAACAAATTTCTTGTTATTCTCATCATTAACACTAACGCAGGTTTGTGGCCAGGAATCTAATGGTAAATGGTTGCTGTCTCTGCTTAAGAGGTACAAATACAACTGGTTTTACTGGACTTGTACATTCAAATGACTTACACGATGGCACCGGAGATTGAGGGGAAAAAAAAAATTTATCTTCCCCATATTTTTAATGAGACAGGTTGTACCAGTTTAGGACACTCCATTTTGTGCTCCCTGTCTTTTTTCTTTTATATTAATTGGAAAAACTCTTCAGCCCCAAGGGGGTTTCTGAGCTTCCTGCTCGAAAATGCAATGCCTAAATTAAATTGATTATTTCTCTGCAATCACAAACTCTGTCCTTACAATCTTGGTATCAAAATGAAGCTAACACTTGGGACATTTAATCAGAGGTGTAAATATTAAAGCAGATATTACTGTGTCAAAGTTACTGAGACTGGAACACAGAAAAAGTAAGTAGATTTTATTCTCGCCTAATTTTTTTTTGTAATTTTTAGCATACAACCCTTTTAAAAATATGGCTCAGATCATATTTGGTTCCAGAAATCCAGTAACCAACATATAAGCATAATCTGTGCAAAGATTTGTGTTTCTAAAGTAAAACAGTGAAAAACTACAGCCCTGTCAATACATGAATATCCAGATGTTGTACAAAAATGTCCAATTTTGGCACACAATTGGACACCATGCCAGTTTATTTTTTTAGGTATTAAAGAGCAGAAATTAATAAATTTTATTAACAGGCCTAAAAATGCTTTTTTTTAGAAATATATTTTTGAAGAATTAACCACACATTTACATGCTAGTGGCCTTTAAATTTTGAGGGGCTGTAACTTTGGGGTCTTTTGGTCAATTTACATGATTGACACCTCTTTTTAATCGTTTTAGCCAATAGATTCAGAGTAACGATGCCACGTTCACGTCACTTCAACCAATCAGACGTTGTAATGCCAAAACCCACGTGTGTCCAAATTTATTGCATGTGGCGTCTGTCCAGTCACATGTCTGTAGGTGGGTCTAAAATGGAGGTTGTTGACGGAAAACAGCTCTGATGCGGCTAGGTTGGCATGGTAATTACCGGCTCTCACATGGCTACCGGCTACCCGAAAATAACGGAGGAAATCTGGACGGTAAGGCAATTTCTGTCTTAGCGCAGTTGCGCAGCTGTGTGTTTTTGTGGTCTTCTTTTGCGGCTAATTCAGTGAATTTTCGTCTGATTGTGGTGAAACTTGGTATGTTTAGTCAGTGATAGCCCTGGAAGCTAACCAGCCTATTTTTAACCGGTTACATGAAGTGTGAAGAATTTGTGGTTCGGCTTTGTGTGTTTAGCGGACTTCTGCGCATTTACGTAACTGCTCGTTTAATCGCGGCTTGTTTTCGGTCTGTTTGGTGGTTGTAGAAATGGTTTATATGACATTTTAGCTGAGATTCTGAGGTCTCTGTGGATACCACACATGTCTGCACTTATATTTCTCAACCAGCGTTATAACCGATTAAAGTGATCTCCTCCTTTTTGCCCCCAATGCCGGGGGCTTGGGGCTGAAGAGGTTAACATGTCCATGAATAATCTTGGGGTCATTCTAGACCAGGGGTCGGCAACCCGCGGCTCCGGAGCCGCATGCGGCTCTTTAGTCCTTATACTGCGGCTCCGCGTGGTTTGGGAAAATAAATTAGAAGTATTTAGCTGAAGTGTATTTTATTTATGTTAGTTCTTTTTAACTCATAGTTCTAAATTGGAAGATTATTGTGATATTGAAATATAAAAATAAAATTATATTCTATTATTTTTTTCATTGCTCAAAATAAGAGTCACACTCGCGGAAGCCGGTGTACCCGCCGAAACGCCGTGCATTTATCGAGACTTTCAACCCCAGATAGGCCAATTACGGATCTTTGGATCCACATTATGTCAGCAGCTGTTCTCCACCGTGAACTATGTTAAAGACAAACACCGTGAGTAAACTGACTTCGTATAGCCCCGATTTGCGGACTCTGTGCACAGAGGTTCAGGAGCAGAAGTCCCATTGTAAACAAATCACGGCAGACCCGACGATGTTTCCATGAGCATGCTTTTGAGCATCTCTTTATTGAGCACTTTTCACACACGGTTGCTGTACGCATGCAGCCGGCTGTAGCTTCAGCTCACAGCCCGACATACACCACCAACAACACAACAGCACAGATAGCGCAGACGTAAAGGCAGCGAGGCGTGATTGCGGGTGTCGCTCAGGTGCGTCCGCCTCCCCTGCAGCGGTGCTGCAAACCACGCCCCGCCACACACATTAACCAGGTAAAATACATATTTAGGCAGAATTTTGCAAATATCTATTTTTCATTTTTCAGCAGCATAGAAAAATGAAAGCATAGAGCTTTTTTCCAATTACTTTTTAAGAGTCAGGTCAAGGCTCCAACAGCCCAAAGGCGATATAAGGGTGGCGGCTGACAACAGTTTTTGTTTGCTACATGGATCATTTTAGTTCAGCTGGGTGTCTTTGCTTTTGTTATATTTCTTTAAGAGTGTAAAATGTGTTAATTACGTAAATAAAATGTAATTTTCTCTGTAGCACTTCATGGATTTCATAAGCAGCACACCTTAGTTGTTCACACAAAGCACAAAGGTAAAAAACAATATATACAGTGTTATCTTCATTTTAGATGTCAAAAAGTATTTGCGGCTCCCAGTGTTTTCTTTTACGTGGAAACCGGGTCCAAGTGGCTCTTTGGGCGTAAAAGGTTGCAGACCCCTGTTCTAGACCCAACATTATCCTTCAAGAGTCACATAAATAAAGTGTCCCAGGTATTTAAATTTAATAATCGAAATTTTAATCATATATGTAATAATTTAAATATGAATGTTGCAAAAATTTATTTTTACTTAATGATCATCTCTCATATGGACTATTGTTTGACGTCCTGGTCACTTCCTTGTCCAACAACACTTAAAACTATCGAAAACATTTATAAAAGAAGTTTAAAACTACTTGACAAAAAACCGACTTCCCACCACCACTGTCATGTGTTAAAAAAACATAAATTACTGAACTTCAATAACTTAGTGAAACTTAAAAGAGTCTGTTTAATATATAAAGTCTTACACTCCCTTGCTCCACCACCACTAAAGCAGTCCATTAGGCATAAAGAAAGCTCAGACAGGACCACTCGAGCTACAATCCGAGGAGACTTGTTTATACCCCAGAGACGGACAGCATTTGGGCAGAACGTCCTTTCTGTCAAGGGTGGCCATCTGTGGAACAGTCTTCCTCAATCCATTAGAGAATGCTCTACTTTCAATTTGTTTAAGGCACAGGTTAAAAACTGGTTATGGACAAATCAAGTGTGTGATCATGTATAAGTTGTATAGTTTTAATGTTTTATTTGGGAACAGAATGGTGTGTATTCAATTCAATTTTCAATTCAATTCAATTCAATTTTATTTATATGGCGCCAAATCACAACAAAAGTCGCCTCAAGGCGCTTTATATTGTACAATAGATCGCACAATAATAAATACAGAGAAAACCCCAACAATCATATCATATGACCCCCTATGAGCAAGCACTTTGGCGACAGTGGGAAGGAAAATCTCCCTTTTAACAGGAAGAAACCTCCGGCAGAACCAGGCTCAGGGAGGGGCGGCCATCTGCTGCGACCGGTTGGGGTGAAAGAAGGAAAACAGGATGAAAGACATGCTGTGGAAGAGAGGCAGAGGTTAATAACAGATATGATTCGATGCAGAGAGGTCTATTAACACATAGTGAGTGGCTGGAAAGGAAAAACTCAGTGCATCATGGGAATCCCCGGCAGCCTATGTCTATTGCAGCATAACTAAGGGAGGATTCAGGGTCACCTGGTCCAGCCCTAACTATATGCTTTAGCAAAAAGGAAAGTTTTAAGCCTAATCTTGAAAGTAGATGCTTTTGGTTTTCTCACTAGTTCCTTTTCTGACACTGCTAGGAATCTGGGCGTGTTACTTGACAGCTCGTTTAAACTTGATAAACAAGTGTCTGCTGTTGTTAGATCCAGTTTTTACCAACTCCGCCTTATTTCTAAGGCCAGGCAGTATATCCCGCATAAAGACCTGGAAAAGCTCATCCATGCCTTTGTAACTTCGAGGCTGGATTATTGGAATTCACTCTATTTTGGTCTCCACTCTGCCCTTCTTCATAGATTACAGACAGTCCAAAATGCTGCAGCACGCATTCTAACCAAAACTAGGAAGTTTGCCCACATCACTCCCGTCCTAGCTGATTTGCACTGGCTGCCTGTGAAATACCGCATCCAATTTAAAATTCTGCTGATTACTTTTAAAATCACTAATAACACAGCACCGAGCTATCTTAAGGAACTCCTAAACTCATATGTTCCTGCTACGGCTCTAAGATCATCTTCACAGTTACTGTTGGTGCAGCCTAGATCTCGGCTGAAGTCTAGAGGTGACCGAGCGTTTGCCCTGGCTGCACCAGAGTTGTGGAACAACCTTCCGATTGGCATCCGGGCGTCTGACTCTATTCAATCTTTTAAATCACGGCTTAAAACGTATTTGTTTAATCTTGCTTTTTCTACCGGTTAATGCTGGCCTTGTTTGCATAGGTCTATCCTATTAATTTTCCTATTATGCTTTTATTTGCGCTGTGTATGTCATATCGCCGTTGTGTATTGGTGGCATTTTCCTGTGAACATAATTTTACATTTTTATGACCCTGATTATATTTGTGTTATTTCCTTGTTTTATGTTAAGCACTTTGGCATACCGTTGGTTTTTAAATGTGCTCTATAAATAAAGATTGTTGTTGTGTTGTTGTTGAGATAGTGTCTGTCTCCTGTTAAGGTTCAAAAATGTTGAGAGAGGGATCTAAAAATAACACAGATCCAGCCGGGTGTGATTGGACGGCATTTTAATGAACACATGTGTGAGTCCGACCGCTGTGCAGATTTCAGCGTCGAACTGAACTTACAATCATCAAACAAAGGTCTTATAGGATAGGACAACAAAGCCCCCCCCCCCCCTTTTGCAAAACAGACAATAGTACAGCTTACGTCAATCCAAACCACAAACGTTCTGTCAACAACCTTTAACATAGTTTTTAAGAACATCATCTTCGCGTCGAAGGCAGAAGCTTCCTGTCTCCATCCTGCCCAGGCTTATCTTCCTGGAACATCAGGTCCACATTCTGCACAAAATGTCACTCATACAGGCAAAACTTTGCAGTTATAAACTCTTACCTACTAACTGAGTCTGTGTGTGTGTGCGTGCACGTGCGGGGGCGCGTGCATGCTGTGTACTGCGTACGTGTCGTGACCTCTCTATTTGTGTCTGTATGTGTGTGTATGTCTCGTCTGTCTGTGCGTGCACAGAGTGTGCATCTGCTCTCTGAACCTGAGTTGACCTCAACTTAAGCAACCCCAAGCAAAACAATTTGAACTTTCCCCTATCAGTGATCCCTCTAACTAAGTGTGTGTGTGTGGTTACGTGTATGTCCGAACCAAGACTATGTATATGTACTCTACTGAATAAATGTTTTGATCAAAAGCCTCTACTAAAAGCTTAAATCAAAGATAAATGCATAATAAACACCCTACTCTTTGGTTTGCATTCACTCTGCTTTCGGTTTCACTTCTGCAAGAGCATGCCTTGCAGATGCATTTCCTGTCAGCCTGCAGTCAGCTTCTCCCCCACTGAAGACTTCAGTATAAGAATATAAAAACATTCAAAAACCTTTAAATTATACATTCAACTCAACAATTTAAAGTGGTTCTTACTGGACCTATAATAAAGACTTATATAATACCAATATATTTGAACATCTGAATGCATCTGAATGCAACATCACTATTAACATGAAATGGTAATGATGATTATACTAATAGCAGCAAATAATAGCAGCAAATAATAGCAGGAAAATATTTCTATTCTTCACAATATGATATGATTCGATGTAGAGAGGTCTCTTAACACATAGTGAGTGGCTGGAAAGGAAAAACTCAATGCATCATGGGAATCCCCGGCAGCCTACGTCTATTGCAGCATAACTAAGGGAGGATTCAGGGTCACCTGGTCCAGCCATAACTATATGCTTTAGCAAAAAGGAAAGTTTTAAGCCTAATCTTGAAAGTAGAGATAGTGTCTGTCTCCCGAATCCAAACTGGAAGCTGGTTCCACAGAAGAGGGGCCTGAAAACTGAAGGCTCTGCCTCCCATTCTACTTTTAAATACTCTAGGAACAACAAGTAGGCCTGCAGAGCGAGAGCGAAGTGCTCTAATAGGGTGATATGGTACTACAAGGTCATTAAGATAAGATGGGGCCTGATTATTTAAGACCTTGTATGTGAGAAGCAGGATTTTGAATTCAATTCTGGATTTAACAGGAAGCCAATGAAGGGAAGCCAAAACAGGAGAAATATGCTCTCTCTTTCTAGTCCCTGTCAGTACTCTTGCTGCAGCATTTTGGATTAGCTGAAGACTTTTCAGCGAGTTTTTAGGACATCCTGATAATAATGAATTACAGTAGTCCAGCCTGGAAGAAATAAATGCATGAACTAGTTTTTCAGCATCACTCTGAGACAGGATATTTCTAATTTTAGAGATGTTGCGCAAATGGAAGAAAGCAGTCTTACATATTTGTTTAATATGTGCATTAAAGGACATGTCCTGGTCAAAAATGACTCCAAGGTTCCTCACAGTGTTACTGGAGGCCAAGGTAATGCCATCCAGAGTAAGAATCTGCTTAGATACCATATTTCTAAGATTTTCAGGGCCGAGTACAATAACCTCAGTTTTATCTGAATTAAGAAGCAGAAAGTTAGCGGCCATCCAGGTCTTTATGTCTTTAAGACATTCCTGCAGTTTAACTAATTGGTGTGTGTTACCTGGCTTCATGGATAGATAGAGCTGCGTGTCATCTGCATAGCAGTGAAAATTTATGCTATGTCTTCTAATGATGCTGCCTAAGGGAAGCATGTATAATGTAAATAGAATTGGTCCTAGCACTGAACCCTGTGGAACACCATAATTGACCTTAGTGTGTGAAGAGGACTCTCCATTTACTTGAACAAATTGGAGTCTATTAGATAGATATGATACAAACCACTGCAGCGCAGTACCTGTAATACCTACAGCATGTTCTAATCGCTCTAATAGGATATTATGATCAACAGTATCAAACGCAGCACTAAGGTCTAGCAGGACAAGCACAGAGTTGAGTCCACTGTCAGAGGCCATAAGAAGATCATTTGTAACCTTCACTAAAGCTGTTTCTGTGCTGTGATGAGCTCTGAAACCTGACTGAAACTCTTCAAATAAGCCATTCCTCTGCAGATGATCTGTTAGCTGTTTGACAACTACTCTTTCAAGGATTTTTGATATAAAAGGAAGGTTGGAAATTTGCCTGTAATTAGCTAAGACAGCTGGGTCTAGAGATGGCTTTTTGAGTAAAGGTTTAACTACAGCCAGCTTGAAGGCCTGTGGTACATAGCCGATTATTAGAGATAGGTTGATCATATTTAAGATTGAAGAATTAATTAATGGCAGGACTTCTTTGAGCAGTTTTGTAGGAATGGGGTCTAAAAGACACGTTGATGGTTTGGAGGAATTAATTATTGAAGTTAACTCAGAAAGATCAATTGGAGAAAAAGAGTCTAACTTAACATCGATGGTATTAAAAGTATCTGTAGATAATATTACATCTGTGGGATGATTATTGGTAATTTTTTTCTCTAATGATAAAAATTTTATTTGTGAAGAAGTTCATGAAGTCATTACTAGTTAACGTTAAAGGGATTGTTGGTTCAGTAGAGCTCTGACTTTTTGTCAGCCTGGCTACAGTGCTGAAGAGAAATCTGGGGTTGTTCTTATTTTCTTCAATCAGTGACGAATAGTAAGATGTTCTGGCTTTGCGGAGGGCTTTCTTATAAAGCAGCAAACAATTTCTCCAGGCTAAATGATGATCCTCTAAATTTGTGACACGCCATTTCCTCTCCAGCTTACGGGTTATCTGCTTTAGGCTACGTGTTTGAGAATTATACCACGGAGTCAGGGACTTTGGATTTGAGGCCTTAGTTTTCACAGGAGCTACAGTATCCAGAGTCGTACGTAGTGAGAAGGTAAAATTATTAACAAGATAATCAACCTCTGTTGGAGTAGCGTTCAGGTAGCTGCTCTGCTCTATGTTGGTACAGGGCATTGAAGATGATAACAGTGGGTGGATTATATTCTTAAACTTAGTTACAGCACTTTCAGAAAGACATCTACTTTGATAAAGTCTACTCTCCACTGCTGTGTAATCAATTATTGTAAATGTAAATGTTATCAGGAAATGATCAGACAGCAGAGGGTTTTCAGGAAACACTGTTAAATGTTCAGTTTCTATGCCATACGTTAAAACAAGATCTAGAGTGTGATTAAAGTGGTGGGTGGGTTCTTTTACATTTTGAGAGAAGCCAATTGAGTCTAATAACAGATTAAATGCAATGTTGAGGCTGTCATTTTTAGCATCTACATGGATGTTAAAATCACCCACAATAATTATTTTATCTGAGCTGAGCACTAAATCAGATAAAAAGTCTGAGAAATCAGAGAGAAACTCTGTGTAAGGCCCAGGTGGACGATAGATGATAACAAGTAAGACTGGTTTCTGAGTTTTACAGCTGGGGTGGACGAGGCTAAGCATCAGGCTTTCAAATGAATTAAAAGTCTGTCTTGGTCTTTCGTTAATTAATAGGCTGGTGTGAAAAATTGCTGCCACACCGCCCCTCGGCCTGTGCTTCGAGGTTTCTGGTAGTTAGAATGACTCGGGGTGTTGATTCATTTAAACTAACATACTCATCCTGCTGCAACCAGGTTTCTGTAAGGCAGAGTAAATCGATTTGTTGATCAATTATTAAGTCATGTACTAACAGAGACTTGGAGGAGAGAGACCTAATATTTAATAATCCACATTTCACTGTTTTACTCTTTGGTTCAGATGTGGATACTGTATTGTTCTTTCTTTGTGATTTTTTTATGTTTAAGTTGTTTATTGCTGGTTTTTAGTTTGTTTTTTGTCTTTTTGGGAGCTGACACAGTCTCAATGGAGATGGGTTTTTGGGGGGGGGGGTAACAGGAGGAGAGAAGCTGCAGAGAGGCGTGTAAGACTGCAACTCTGCTTCCTGGTCCCAACTCTGGATAGTCATATTTTGGGGGGTTTAATAAATTTGTCCATATTTCTAGAAATGAGAGCTGCTCCATCCAAAGTGGGATGGATGCCGTCTCTCCTAACAAGACCAGGTTTCCTCCAGAAGGTTTGCCAATTATCTATGAAGCCCACATCGTTTCTGGGACACCACTCAGACAGCCAGCAATTTAAGGAGAACATGCGGCTAAACATGTCACTCCTGGTCTGATTGGGGAGGGGACCAGAGAAAACTACAGAGTCCGGCATTGTTTTGGCAAAGTTGCACACCGATTCAATATTGATTTTAGTGACCTCCGATTGGCGTGGATGGATGTTAAAATCACCCACAATAATTATTTTATCTGAGCTGAGCACTAAATCAGATAAAAAGTCTGAGAAATGTATGTGTGAGTTTGGTGATGGAGTTTTTATTATGAATGAATTATGAATTTTTTATTAATTATTATGTCTATTTTTTATTTTTTTTGTTTATGGACAACAGATGGAAATTAGCCCTTGGCTATAATCTGGTATGTTTACTTTCATGTAATTTTTTTTTACATTTAACATGCACAGTCCTAAATAAATAAATTAAATTAGAACTAAAGCTGAAAGTTCATAGAAGGGGCCCACTGAACCTTTAGGATTTGAAAAACATTTTTTGTAGAGGAATCAGCTAAAATCACACTTGAGCAATGCATGCGACTAGTTTTTCCATATGGGAGGTGTCCTGAAGCTGTCATCACCAGCAAAGGATTTTGTACAAAATATTAAATACATTTCTGTAAACATATTTTATACTGTATTGCTCTTTCATTTCTCATTAATACACCATTTTTATGGACAGCTATGGTTTCATTTATTTGAATGTGTTGATTCGATGGGTTGCTACCAACATGCCAATATGACCTTTAGAAATATATTTACTATTGGTGATGTTCCATACTTATTTCACCTGCTGTATGCTCTATTATACTGTACTCAGTTCTAAAGCTACATCCAACCCATGTCCATCTGCCTTAATTAAAATGGGCACAATGTTATGACATACTGGTTTAAGTTTCAATGATAAAAACATTCTTTAAGCTTAAATTGGAGAAATTAATCCTAGATGCCACTGGATCATTTTGATGTTTGGGTCAAAGTAAAATACTACATAAGACACAGCACAGTAAGTTTTATTCAGAACTTTAATACTGGTATTCTCTGGAGGTGTTGCAGATATAGCTTTGATTGATTTTATCCAAAGTCTATCTTTCACATGGATTTACATTAATTGATCTTAATTGTAAAAGTGAGCAATAAACTTTGTTGATTTAAAGCAGTTTTGTGTAGTTTATAATTTATGGATATGGCAAGGTATCCAGGAAATGAATGTAGATAATGAAATAAGACATACTTTATTTATCCCAAGGTTGTGCTCACTGTGTTTTTTTTTCTTTTCAATCGTCTAAGGTCTAATTCTGTCAACCAGCCATCACTTTCTCCTCCATCAGAATGCTACTTAAGGGGAAAATGACAGGGCTATTTCCCTTAACAATGAGGTAGGAGTGTGGGCCAAGATGGTGGTGCTGATGGTAGGAATGGGGGCGCAAGATGTTCAATTCTTGCTTAATATTGGAAATTGCTGAAATCTTGAAATGTGCTAGACTTTTTCTTATAGATGATCTAGATGACAGCACAATGTTGGTCCAGCTACTCTACATATCGCTCAACAGTAACAGTGCCTTCACAAATGTACAATTAACTCGTGCCATGTGCATTAGTGCACATACCATTGCAGAAACTGGATTGTGAATTGTGAGTTGATAACAAACTAGACTCTTCCATTGTAATTAGAAGATCTTCACTATAGAAAAGGTCAAAATACAGGATTGTTTTCACTTTGCCTCATTCTGTCTTATATAAACTTGTATCGAGTGAAGGAGGCAGCATTTTTAAATCTTTCCAAAATATTGTTTTCTTTGCCATGTCATTTTATCTGTAGGTACAAAAACCATAAAAATAACCAGTGTCCCCTATTGTTTTTCATATTTCTTGACAATATTTTGGCTACCACCATGTCATTGTTTTGGAGCCAGAAGTTACTAGCCCACTAGTGATGTGAGCACTTGCAAGGAGGTTTTCAGTGCAGTACCATATACAGCTTTGTGACTGGTTTCACTGTAGTGGCTGTTAGCATTGCAAGCAGTAGCAGAATACACATTTTTCCCCATTGATTGGTGATTCCTAAATGTTATTTCATTAATTTATTATTATTATTATTTTTATGGTTATTATTTTTTGTTCACTTTTCTAAGTAAACATGATGGAATCCTGTGCTGCTCGCCGAGAACGCACGGGAGTACGGACTCGCGATATGTACAATTGGAACACCAGCGCACGTGATGATGTCACAGGTCCGGAGTTTTACTGCCGTCCCCTCTTAATTTAACTGTGAGTAACATGTTATGAAGCTTAACTGTAATCACAGCCAAACCGGTTTACTCAGGAACAAATAAAACACTGAAATAAACCAAACATTAACATTTAGAAGTGATCTACGTGACTTATATATCATTTTTAACCTCAGTAGTGAAACCTCTATTAATAAAAATAGTGTACATGTACATACGTGTACATACCTTAATAAAAACAAGCAGGTGAGATGTTAGAACGCTTTTATTTCTATTTTAGTGGACAGTCAATACTATAGACAGCTACGAGGGTTTCTGAGTAGTGAGAAGACCGCGAGGGGGGGGTTGAAAACGATGTGCCGGGAGTCCGCTGTTGAGTTTTGGACGAAATGCATTCTGGGATATTTAGCTGTACCAAGTCCACACCGATGCATGCTCGATAAAACGGGCGGAGCGAGAACACATCCGGGACTTTTTCGCGTTCTCGGCTTGATGCGTACTTCGAATTGGAACAGTACTTGGTCTCCGACTGATGACGTATCACGAGTACACGAGAACGCAAGTACGCACAAGTACGGATATTGAGAAACGCCCAGCGTCTTTAGTGGAATTTAGCCAGTCTAAATATGGCTACTTACTGAGTTCTACCGTTCTGATAGAATGCAGTTTATAGTTATATAAAGGTTTATGTTCAGGTCCCCTTGCAGTTAAGACAGATGTTTTTATTTTTTTATTCACCCCATAAATCAAACAAATATTATCACAATATACATTAAGACAATATAATGTACACTACACACAAAATTGTAACGTACATTTTTATGAAGGCTATACTATTCTATATTCTACTGCCTCTTTCTTTTATCTTGCAATTCCAAATCCATAGTCTATTACAGGGTTAGGGAACCCCAGGCCTCAAGTGCCGGTGTCCTGCAGGTTTTAGATGTGTCCTTTATCCAACACAGCTGATTTAAATGGCTAAATTACCTCCTCAGTATGTCTTGAAGTTCTCCAGAGGCCTGGTAATGAACTAATCATTTGATTCAGGTGTGTTGACCCAGGGTGAGATCTAAAACCTGCAGGACACCGGCACTCGAGGCCTGGAGTTGCCTACCCTGGTCTATTAAAATACATTTCAGAGTTATCCAACATAAAAATCTCTTAATACTAAATTCAGTCTATTCACAAAGTCACAAACACACTACACATATACCGATATATATATACTATAGATGCATATACTAAAACCAATACAAAATGAAATATAGATAAATATATTAAATCAAATGATGATAATGGTAATAATAATAATAACACATTATTATTATTATTAACATTGTTGTTGCTGTAATTATTATTATTATTATTATTAAGTATTATAGATAGTGAAATTTAAATCATCTGCTATCAGTGCACCAGTGTTTTATGTTATTAAGATTCTTTTTCATTATTGTTTCTTTCCTCAGAATAAACAAATGCAGCTTGTGCACACGTTGTAGGAAAAGCAAAAGAAACACTTCTGGAAGAACAGACGTTAGACAGTTTAATAATCAAAAACAGGTGCAGCAAAGCTGACAGGATGGTATCTTCCCCATATAAAATGGCACAGCAAAGCCAGTAACAATGAACATTGTGTTATTATAATCTGACCAATTGCACTTATGCCCATAAGAATAGAGGACTGTCTAAAAACGCTTCTAATTTCTTAACAGTTCATGAAATAAAGTTTTGTTCAGACCCCCAAAGCAACTGCTCTGCACATTAAGCCCATATTTATGATTTAAATGTAACTCAAATTTATTTTGGTTAAATTGTGTGAATGATTACATTTTTTTCACAAACTTGACTCCAGATTAGTCGGAACACTGATAACAGCTGTACAATGCTGTTACAAATGAATCAACATATCTGGTGAGGTGTAAGTTAAAGTTGTTTTCAGTTCTTCATGTTCATTAGCACATATAAAGGGACATGTTCCTGAACTAATTTAAACCAGAATGTATGGATTGTGTTTTGATTTGTTTTGTTCTTTTAATCCAGGGCCAGACCAGCAGTTCAGACATCCACATCTTGGAATGCTCCTATCATCTGGGAGGGAATGTTTGATCCAAATCTTTTTGATCAAAAGCACATAGAAGAAAAATCATCAGTGGCCCTTACTGGGTTTGCTGTGGGAAGGTCGGTTACACCATAAACACTGTATTCATACTCAGAGTGAACAAGAAATGTAGGCATACCTATGCCTGAATCACTTCAGCATGGTGAATTTAAACTGTAAATTCACTAGCCCACATAAGTAACCATGAGGTGGTAACTCTAGTTTTAGTTTATGGTGAGAAATATGCGCTATACCCATGCAAAAGGGTTGCAAATGCATACGATAAGATCCACAAGCATAAGCAAAGCTTCACAAATGTGTACAGTGATTTGTGTGTAACTTTTGAGTACTCACGAATGCGTGCTCCAATCCACACACAAATACAAAGCAATTTGACCCCACGTAAGACTGTTTCAAATCCAGACATCTAAACCTGAATACATTTGTGAGTGTCAGGTGATTGGTATAAAAAATAAAAATAAAAATTGGCCCTTGGCTATATATATATATATATATATATATATATATATATATATATATATATATATATATATATATATATATATATATATATATATATATATATATATATATATCCTACCAGTGGCTGGACAAAGCTGGACTGAAAGACAGCACAGAGGCACTAATCATGGCAGCACAAGAACAACCTCTGAGTACAAGATCCATAGAGGCTGGGGTCTATCACACCAGGCAAGACCCCAGGTGCAGGCTGTGTAAAGATGCCCCAGAGACAATCCAACACATAACAGCAGGGTGCAAGATGCTAGCAGGCAAGGCATACATGGAACGCCATAACCAAGTGGCCGGCATAGTGTACAGGAACATCTGTGCCGAGTATAACCTGGAAGCCCCAAGGTCAAAATGGGAGATGCCCCCAAGGGTGATGGAGAATGACCGAGCTAAGATCCTGTGGGACTTCCAGATGCAGACGGACAAAATGGTGGTGGCTAACCAACCGGACATAGTGGTGGTAGACAAACAGAAGAAGACGGCCGTAGTGATTGATGTAGCGGTTCCAAATGACAGCAACATCAGAAAGAAGGAACAGCTGGAACCTGGAGAAATACCAAGGGCTCAGAGAAGAGCTCGAGAGGATGTGGAGGGTGAAGGTAACGGTGGTCCCCGTGGTAATCGGAGCACTAGGTGCGGTGACTCCCAAGCTAGGCGAGTGGCTCCAGCAGATCCCGGGAACAACATCGGAGATCTCTGTCCAGAAGAGCGCAGTCCTGGGAACAGCTAAGATACTGCGCAGGACCCAGCTTGAAGGATAAACCGCCCTTCAAGCTATATATATATATATATATATATACACAGAGAGAGAGAGATAATTATTATTATTATTGCTGTTTGTTGGGTCTGGATGGCTGAACTTTGCCTCAGATTGAAAAAATTACTTTTCTTGCATCAAAGACAAACAGTGTAGGTTTTGTATTGTTTTGCAATAATTTACAAAAAACAAATCATTTGTTTTCCTCTGTCTCCAATTAAGGTACCTGGATGCCTACCTCAAGACTTTCCTCACCTCAGCAGAACAACATTTTATGTTGGGATTACCAGTGACATATTACGTGTTTACAGATTTACCAGAAAAAGTACCAAATATCACACTTGCTTCTCACAGAAACATAAAGGTTATCAAGGTGGAAAAGCACACCAGGTGGCAGGACATCTCTATAATGCGAATGAGGACAATATCAGAAGCTATAGAGTCAGAGATCCGTCACAGATTTTGTTATGTGTTCTGTTTTGATGTGGATCAGGAGTTTAAGGGCAGATTTGGGTCTGAGGCACTGGGTGATTCTGTGGCATTGCTCCATGCCCACTATTATAAATTACCAAAGGCCCAGTTTACATATGACAGAAACCCCAAATCTAAAGCCTTCATGGAAACTGGAGATTTTTACTACCATGCTGCTATCTTTGGAGGACTGTGGCAAAATGTAAAGGATCTGGTTGATGGCTGTTATCTGGGGATCATGGAGGATAAACTAAATAATGTGGAAGCTCTGTGGCACGATGTGAGCCATCTAAACAAGTACTTTTGGATTCATAAACCAAGCAGGCTGCTGTCTCCAGAGTACTGCTGGGACAAGCAGGATATACTTGTCACCCGCCTAGTGTGGGCACCAAAACATTACACTTCGTAGTGGCTAGATCGAAAAATCAAAGTTGGAATTATTTTATATGCAAGTGGCTATCTTGTTAAACATTTATTTTGGCTTATTTTCATGACACGAGAACTAGCTGAACTAAGCCAGCTAGGTAAATCTAAATGCTCAGGCATGGAGCATTGTTGTTCATTTTTGTAAATACTTAGCAATATTATATATTATTTCTTTTTTTAATATTTTAGATTGTGACCAAATTTAGAGACTTTAATTGTAGCTTGGTGGCTAACAAAGCTGAAAATTCCTACCCACACCACTGCTTATGTTCTAAAATCTTAAAATACCATAAACAGAATCATATCCTCTGACCAGTAGGTTTTTGTGGAGTATTTATGGTGTCAAGAAGAAAAAAAGCCTAAACTCCAGCCTTCGTGGGTTTAATGTATAAAAGGGTGCTGTGACAGAGATACAGTATATGCGTTGTTAAAAGTCCGCTTGGTCACTTTAACTGTTTAGACTACGTTACCCATGACCTGTGTGTGTTAACCCTGTGTGCGTGCTTATCATGTGAGTATTATAAGATGAGAGTGATGATTGTTTGACTTTATCGCTGTAATCTGATCTGTGTAATTTGCTAGTAAGAAGCTAGTCCCGTTGCTATCGCTAAGCTACGTTGTTGGCCTACTCCAGGCAGCCTTGGTTGCAGCTGATATCTCATTTAATATGCGACCTACGGTCAAGCATTGTGGTTGGAGGTCAATGTAACTATTTTACTGTGTTTATTATCTGAATCGTCGTAATCTGTGGAGATCGTGTTTGCTAATGTATATACCACTAGAAATTCATTTATGGTCTTCCGGGGGCCATCTAGTGGCCATGAGGTTATGGCAGATCATATAACCTTATGCTGGAAACCCACAGTGCTGTA
>JAQSNX010004356.1:0-47621 GCA_029532605.1 Oreochromis grahami
ACAGACTTCGGTGCTGGCTCCACGGCGTCAGGAAACAGTGTGCCAGATCCTGGAACAGAGTCACAGATAACAGTTCTGATGTTTCTGCTCCGGCTACGAAGGACCAAAACAAATGTCAGGAGATTTATTCTAAAACACTTCTTCAGTTGAGAATCAGAGAGGAGAAACACACACTGCAGTTAGTTACTTGCAAGCAAGGGCAGCCACAGAACTCGCACAGAAGTGCGGGCTCTGAGACTCGCGCCGTGCAACTGCCCTGTTCTTTATTTATACATCAGTGGGTGTTTGTTCTTTACATTGGAATGTGGATGTTTAGGTGTGTGTATGTGTGTGTATGTGAACCCATAAAATGACTTCCTAAACCTGCTGGCCTGGAAGTCCAGCAGTTCATCTAAACAAAATGCACTTAGAGTAAAACAGATATAGATACGTTTATCCTATCATAAAACAATAAAAGAAGGTACGACCTCTCCCATGCTCCTAGGATGTGGGTGTGAAAACCAGAACACTCTGGAACCACACAAGCTTCCTAGGATGAGACATTCTTTCAGGATACTATCAACTACATACTTCTAAACACAAATGATTACATGCAGCATTCTACCATAAGTAAACCTATATAATTAAAAGATAATACTGACATTATATTTGACATTCTATTAACACATTTACATGCTCCCACTGGCACAGATTATAAAGAACAACAAAATAAACTATCATAGCTACGCAGATGACACACAAATATATATCACATTGTCACCAGGAGACCGAGGCCCTGTACAGGCTCTTGGTAAATGCATTGAGGAAATTAATGACTGGTTGTGCCACAATTTTCTCCAGCTAAACAAAAATAAAACTGAGGTAATAGTCTTTGGTGCCAAAGAAAAACGATTACAGGTCACCAGAGAACTTCAAGCTATACACCTAAAAACCACAAACCAGGCGAGAAATTTGGGTGTAGTGATGGATGCAGACCTAAACTTAGAAAAACACATTAAGACAATAACAAAATCAGCTTACTATCACCTCAAGAATATTTCAAGGATAAAAGATCTGATGTCTCAACAGGACCTGGAAAAACTAGTCCATGCATTCATCTTTAGTAGGCTTGATTACTGTAACAGCATCTTTACAGGTCTACCTAAAAAATCAGTCAGACAACTACAGCTCATTCAGAACTCTGCTGCTCGAGTCCTCACTAAGACCAAAAAAGTGGACCACATCAGTCCAGCTCTGAGGTCTTTACACTGGCTGCCTGTCCGTCAGAGGATAGACTTTAAAGTTCTGATGCTGGTCTATAAAGCTCTAAATGGTTTAGGACCGAAATACATCAGTGACCTCCTGACCCAGTATGAACCTTCCAGATCCCTCAGGTCATCTGGATCCGGTCTGTTATCAGTCCCCAGAGTCAGAACCAGACACGGAGAAGCTGCATTCAGCTTTTATGCTCCTTATATCTGGAACAAACTCCCAGAAAGCCTCAGATCAGCTGAAACACTCAGTTTATTTAAATCCAGATTGAAGACTCACCTATTCTCAGCTGCATTTGAATAAAGCACCAAATCCACACTTAAGTTTGAATTTCAAAACCTACTTTTTAACTACTGATTTAATCTACTGTTCTGATTTTATCTACTGTTTTGACATTTGATTTTATATACTGTTTTGTTTGTTTGTTTGTTTGTCTTAATCAAATTTAAATCATGCTTTTTATTTGTTTTTGTTTTTAATGTCTCTGTAAAGCACTTTGAATCACCTTGTTGTTGAATTGTGCTATATAAATAAACTTGCCTTGCCTTGCCTTCCTCAGTCAAACAGCAGCACTCATGCGATTGTTTTGCCCCCTCAGCTCCAGGTGTTGTGCTAGACCAGGGGTCTGCAAACTTTTACACCCAAAGAGCCACTTGGACCCGGTTTCCACGCAAAAGAAAACACTGGGAGCCGCAAATACTTTTTGACATCTAAAATGAAGATAACACTGTATATATTGTTTTTTATCTTTATGCAAGGGCGTAGATTTGGTTTTGGCATTGGTGGGGACGGGTGTTTCAACCACCGAACCCCACCCTGTTTCTTTTTTTTTCCTTTTCGTCTTTGCTTCTTGATAAAAAAAGGAGAAATATACTTGCCTACATATGCTATTCTACATGCTATTAAACCATTTAAAATTACAATTCATAGTTTTATATGTGAATTATATAATGTTAAATTACTATTAAACAAATGATTGTAATGATTGAAGTATTTTAGACTTTAGTTTACTTCAGCCACATTCCATATAAATCAGGCATCATACAAAATTAAAAATAGCTTCAAATACAGTCAAGACAATAAAAGAATATGACTTTAAGGACTTAAATGTGGGATGGAGCGATTTCGCAGGTCTTTCCTCCCCACTGCTGTCAGACTCCACAACAAAGACTTTTGCAGCTGATCAAACACACAATAAGACGTTGTAAGTTGTATTTTTACTCAGTTGTATATAACATTTGTATTCTATTTTTATTCTAATGTATATTTTATTCTACTATTTTATTCTATTCTGTACAGTTGTGTACAGTATATTATTCTTATTGTATTCTAATTTTTGCTATATAACTTTGCACTGTCCACTTTCTGCTGTGACAAAACGAAAGGTAATCTTATCTTATCTTAACACGATTACTTCAGTTATAGTCAGTGTTGGGAAGGTTACTTTTAAAATGTATTCCACTACAGAATACCGAATACATGCCCCAAAATGCCCCAAAATGCCCCACTGCTTATATGCACGTTCTTCCTCTTTGCTACCGTCCTCCTCTCAGCGCAGGTTTGCCGCTGCTGAAACTAAACAGAGCTCCCTGAAAGGCTCAGCCAATCACATTGGCCATATTTGTCACATGAGGTCGGACTCCAGTAGAGAATGTAATTTAACTCTTTCTGCACCGCTGACAGATCGATTTTTTTTGTCTTTCTATCGGGTTTGGGTTTTTTTGATCAAATTATTGGTAGGGACAATTCAATAATCGCTGGATATTGGTGGGGACATGTCCCCTCCGTCCATGCCAAATCGACGCCCTTGTTGGATTCCCAGGCTAAGTCAAACAGTATCAGACTACATCTGTCAGTGTGTGACATGTCGGAGACTAAGGAGAGCTGTGGAAGGACAAAGGATGAAAGATCTCCCCACAGAAAGAGTCAAACACTCTCCGCCTTTCACATACTGTGGTATGGATGTTTTTGGCCCATTCCTAACCAAACAAGCAAGAAAAGAAAAGAAAAGTCACGCAGGTGGAGTATGGGAACGACAAATTTGGACTGTGAGAAAATGCAAGTAGGTGACATAGTGATGGACAAGGATGAAATACTGCCACAATCCCAATGGAGACTTGGTAGAGTTGTGGACACCATAACAGATGAAGATGGACTTGTGAGAAAGGTCAAAGTAACCTTTGCAGACAGAAACCTTAGTAAAAGGGGTGAACGTTTACATAAGATGTCTACAGTAGAACGCCCAGTTCATAAGTTGGTTCTACTGTTGTGAAGTTGTGAAAGACAAAATGCACTAAGAAGTTAAAGTGCAATGAAAATCAGTTGTTGCATATACAGAGGTATTATCATTGTTAAGTTACCTGTTTAGAAATTATTTGTGTTTTATTTTGTTTGTAACAGCAAATAATTTGGTGGGAGTGTAGCGGTGGATATGTAAAGCTAGCTCATATACACGTAATATAACGTTTGTGCTTTTATTTTGGTAACTTCCTGTGTGACCGGAAGTGAATGATGTAACGGTAACTACCTTGATGTACAGAAAGACGCAAGAAAACGGAAAACTAATGCTAACGGAGAAAAGGGAGAGAAGGACACGGTTAAATTGTATAAAAATCAATGGTTCTAGCTACAGTCGACAGGGGAACAAGGTTTGTAATGTACATGATGTATTGTATAGTTTAATAGAAAATGGTTAGACCATTGACTAGGGCTGTTCGATATAACGATATATATCGGATGACGATATAAAAACGTCTATCGTTTGTTTCGTGGTGTCGCAAAATAAACTGTTTACGGCAATATTTTTTCACCGTTTTGATGGTCACTGTAGTGGCTATATTAATTTCTTAAAGTTCTCTCTTTCTCTTATATTTAATATAACCACACTACGGATAGACAAGCGCCTGTTTTTATGCGTTGTGGTTAGCAACAACGACGGTAACACCACCTCGTGTCCGCTTGTTTATGTTCCACATAAACCTTTCACAATAAAGCTCAAGATCCTGTTGAGACTTTTCAAAATAAACTGAATCACGTGAAAGAGCAGATTATTTATGGATGAGAAGTAAAAAAGAGCCGCCAGGTGCTAAAAAATAAACCCTAGACTCAAACGTTAGAACAGGCTTGTCCCCGCAGCACGCCGTGTAATAAATACTCACAAAGAAAACGGCGGCCGTTACAACTTATGTCTAAAAATCTATCGTTTCATGCATCTGTTAAAACACTGGACTTCAGCTACATGACGCGCAGCTGGAAACACTTCCCGCAAGTCGAGCTGCCCGAGATTCACAGAATTTACAGAAAATGTTAAATTTTTGTGATTTATATCGTTATCGGGACGATAGAATTCTTATATCGGGATATGAGATTTTGGTCATCGCACAGCCCTACCATTGACTGTAGAAAACATGGACAACACCACAGCTCCCCAAAAATGAAGCCAAAACGTCTCTATCGCCCCCTGATGTCTGGCTGCAGTATAGGTCATAAACCCCGCCTCCTCCATGTTAGTGGATGGGACTGGGGTCAGACTAAAATAAATTTATTCTCCTTAGATAATTTTTTTCCAAAGATTCTTTCTTTTGTTATCAATAGTTCTCATCATGCTGATTGATGTCCAAGGGGTCTCCTCTCCCATAAGTTTGATTCTAATTCCTACCGCCGTGATGTTAAATTGGGGTGAAACGTCATCATAACAGCTTTGACTGACAGCTGCAGTCACGGAGAAACTTCCGTATCTCTGTTCGGGAATAGCAGATAGAGCGTAGGCTCTGAGAGGCGGGCCAGCATTTACGCTACGAAAATACGACCGAGTGTTTTAACCTGACGGCCTGAGGTGTTCTTCAGTAAACTGGACTACCTGACAGAAGGACCCGAGGCCCCGCTGCACTTTTTCGGTAAGTTAAAAGTGTTTGTAAGCTAATCCGTAACTACTGTCCTTAGCTAGGTCCTGAGACCTAGCTAGCTAAGATGAGCACTCGGCTATCGGGGTTCGTTCAGCTAATCTGTGCAGGTTAATGAACTTACTAAAGAAATCAAGAGAAACGTTCCAGGCTATTCAGTCACTAATTACTGTTACTGTACTTTTATTACAAGTTTTATACTGTAAAAGCAACAGGCTGCACCCTGCTGCAGCTCCTGTGCAGAGCTGAATATTAAATATGTGCAAACAACAGCATGTTTTCAGTCTCTTGCCTCATCTGTAAAGGCAGTAACATCTTTTTTAAAAGCTTGTACTTCAGTAACTCCTCATTAATCAGGAACTATGGATTAAAGTACTGCAGTGTACTGTAATACTGAAAAAATGTAAGAGAAGAACTTCAGATCCTGAGTGTGTGAGGACAGAAGAATCAGCTTCATTTCAATTTTGAGGGATGAAATTTATATTTGAGTTTGTGATGGTTCTGTTCTCTTTGTGATTACAGGGGCTGCCCTCAGATTCAGACCTCAGCACCACCCAGTGACAGCAGACAGATCATCCAACATGTTAACTGCAAAGTGAACTGATGAAAACAGTACAAAGGTTAAAGTACCACATGTGCTGTAGTGAAAGCTGCAGCTTTATTGATAAAGTTAAAGACAAAAAAACAAAAGGATTAATCACTCATGTAACTGTGTCACTATATATCAGCATTAACAGGACCTCAGTTTGGTGTTTCACAAAGCTGCTGATCTCAGACCTGCACAGCTTCCGTTTTAAACACTTGATGTACTCAGCTGCATGAAGAGCATACGAGATTTTCTCTGACACAATTAAATAAAACCTGATGAAGGTCAAAGGTTGTCACTTGTATGTTGAACTACAAACTTGTCATCTGGAATTCTTTCAGTTTTTTGCAGATAATGTGTTATTTACCATAAAGTGATTCAGAGTTATTCATACCAGAGTAACCAGAGAGGATCATATATTTTTAAATATATAACTTTCTACAGGACTGAATATAATATCTTTATGTAAAAGTCTGGAGCCTCTGGCGAGTATCCTGCTTGATCAATGCGATGAGCTTCAGTCTTCCTGGTGTTTCTTAAATTAAGTCTCTCTCAGTCGGTCAACAGAACATCTGGAACAGAACAGCTGTGATGAAAGAAAAGGAAGAAGTTTCTCCAAACCTCTGGACCCAGGAAACCCAGCTTGGTCCTGATGGTCTCCCTCACTAGTTTCTCTCCAGGGTGAATGTAGCTGTGGATATAATATGGACTCTATTATTAAATGAAAAGAACAAATTACACTACTGAAACCTCATGCTGCTGTTTTTAAAGTCTCCATGTTACCAGGCTGTAGAGGGCTCTGAAGATTTAAACAGTTTTAGATCCATTACACTCACAGTCTTATGTTAAAATCTCAAAGGACAGCATGATATTTTTGATATTAACAGTAACTCTGGGCTTCTGTAGAGTGTGCAGATGATCTCATCACTGTCTAAAAATGGATAAAAACAAACATAAGTGCTGAATCCTTCAACAACACAGACTATTAGAGTAGCAGGTGTGTAGCATCGCTAACTAGCTAGCAACAAGCCTCCAACACAGCGCGTATGCTAGCGGCTAATCTAGCTAACGAATTAACAACAAAGTGATTTTAGAATTATAAGATGATAAGTTGTGCGTCTTGTTTTATAACAGTGACATGGTTGTATTTACCTTAATTAAACGAGTGGTCAGTCGCGGTAAACCAGCAAAAAAAAACTCGAGCAGCCAGGCTACGTAAAAAGTGTAGGGGGGCGTGTTTGCAGTCATGTCCAGCGGGTGTGTGGGCCGAGCGTTACACAGTCGCTCCACCTCAAGTCACTACTGCGCAGACTCTGGCTCCAAATTTGCAAGATGGCAGCCTCCACAAGCGGCATATTTTGGCTTCATTTTTGCACAATGATAGGAGGCGGAGTCGCGTCGTCCATGTTTTCTACAGTCAATGGGTTAGACCAGCGTAATGAGTGGTTTAAATGGTGTTACATGAATAACATGGTGATTGTTTTATTTTTTTGTTTAGCTCTTACGTTGGTTCGTTGTCTGATACATGGCAAGGAATAATAAAGGTCATTCAACAACCATCAGTTCTGGCCTTCTCAGTTCGACTGGATGCTACACTAAAACCTCACTGATTTGTTCAAGTATTCGCTGTACCTGAGGTTCTTTTCTCCACTACATTTCAAAGTAAAATATTCTGTGTGTGATGGCTGGTGTGGCTGTCCTCCTCCTTTTGGTTTGTGTGTTAGTGAGTGGCAGGATTCTCCAGGCCAGTGAGCACAGCTCCATCAGCTGGTGGAGTTCAGTCAACACACTTGTTCTCTCCAATCAGCAGTGTGCTCAAACATCGGTTTCTCCTCCATCCTACACGATGTTTTACACTTCAGAAGCAGTAAATCAGGATTACATCACCTCTCTGTAGAAGGAAACTTTCCAAGTCTCCTTATTTTGGATTCTTGTCTCCTTCTCAGTTCCTTCCTGGTGTGTGTGCTGAACTGGATCCTCTGGCTCTGTCCCATCCTTTACTTATAATAAAAATCATTGTTAAGGGTCCGAAATTGAGGACGAGAGTAAAACAATGATGGTCCAGAAGAGGTCGGTCAAACAACTGATTTTTAATGAATACACGCAGCGTGGGGAGACGTAAACTGGAAAACATCAGTTGTAAATCCCCGTCCAAAAATACACTTCAGATTGCTTTTATACCATCAGGGTATTATAACGCCCCCTCTTGCGTTTACAACCACATAATTTGCATCTTAAGAACATTGTTTGCCTCTTCTACAGATAATGATCTATTCTAAGAGATAAATGCAGACAGAAGTTCCCCTTTCTGGCATCCTCTTCCAAATATGGTGATGAGGTCAGGCCTTTGAGGTCCCCATAGACTTGTGCTCCTTCTGTCACCTGTTACTAGGCAAACTCAAGTGCAATATGTTGCTGAATACCCTGAGGCCTTTGCTCAGCTACTATTTTACTGTAACACTACACTCAGCATATAAGCTTTTAAGATTTGTTGGGAACGAAGTGTTGTTTTTGTCATTTTTACTATTTCCATTTATTATTTTATTTTGCAGGGTGACTGCAGGGTGAAAGAAAAGGCCCCACGTAGAGTAACTCCAAAATGAGACAGGAAGTTATAGGCTTTTGAAGTTGCAGGCTTTTGCAGAAGTGAAACTGAAAGCAGACTCTGAATGCAAGTACTGTGAGTAGGATATGAAACTGTATTAAGCTTTTAGTAGAGGCTTTTGATTAAAACATTTATTCAGTAGATTACATATACAGTTCCAGTTAGGTTATTATATGTAAGGATGAGCCTCTGTTCTGGTGAAAGGTCAGAAGTGCAACGGGTGAGAGGTGAGAGCATTTAAGGGCAAGACACACATACAGACACATATAGTAAGAGAGGTCATGACACGTACGCAGTACACAGCACGCACGCGCCACCGCACGTGCACGCACACACACATATTAGATAGACTCCTTTGAGTAGGTAAAAGTTTAATTATGTTTTGCTTGCGACTGCAAAGTTGTGCCTGCATCAGTGACATTTTGTGCAGAACGTGGACCTGATGTTCCAGAAGATAAGCCTGGGCAGGATGGAGACAGGAAGCATCTGCCGTCGAGGCGAAGATGATGTTCTGTTTTAACTATGTTAAAAGTCATTGTGGTTTTGGAGTGACGTATGCTTTGTTTGAGTCTGCCTGGTAACAGGAAGACTGCCAACCCTATAAAGCCTTTGTCTAATTATTGTAAGTTCAGTTCGACGCTGAAATCTGCACAGCGTTCGGACTCACACATGTGTTCGTTAAAATGCCGTCTAATTCCACCCGGCTGGATCTGTGGTTATTTTTAGATTCCCCCTCAATATTTTGAACCTTGACAGATTATAGATTTAACTCAACGATTTAAAGTGGTTGTAACTGCACCTGTAATAAACATGTTAATATTTGATTATGATAACCCCTGTAATACAAATTATAACATAATGCCAACAGCTTCAATAAATGCTTGGATGAAATGATAATTAATGCAATGATAAAGATGATGGTTATGTAAAATAATCCCTGTAATTCTACAATTCCCTCTCGTGACGTCTCGTCACCACACCGTTTTCTTGTGTCACTCTTCGACCCACTCTGCCACCTCTAGATCCATTAATGGCATCATGGGCCCCGAAACCACCATTCCCAGGTCCACTGCCTTCGCTCTGACCCTCTCTAGCCGTCCCCTGACTCAGCAAATCAGACAATAACCTTATGTCATCTGGGTGGTCCAGTAATAAAACGCCAGCTCCCACTTGAAAACACTTCATGCTTAAGTGGTCTCTGCTCCTTTTCTGGGTCCCTCTCTTGTGGAAATCTTCTCCTGTACACTCAAAAAAATGAAATTGGGTGGTTGTTACATTGACAAAATTCAAACTTGTAATGTGAACAAAATTATTTCATGTTTCTGTGGTGAACGTAATTAAATCATGTAGGATCTGCATGAAATCCAGCAACTTAATTTATTCTTGTTGAGATGACATGATACAATCTAGTAAGAGTGGTTAGTTGCCTGTATTCACAAAATTCAAAAGATCACACAAGAGTTCAAACCACAGGAAAATCACTGGGGTTAGAAGAGACAGACAACCATACACACACTACGTATATGCCTTAACTATTTATTGCGGTTTAACCTGTAAAGGACAAAAACGTACAGAAAATTCTATATAAAGCCTTGTAATCATAATTTCCCCATTTTTTTAGGTCTAGATTGACAGCTCGGTGGCACAGTGGTTAGCACTGTTGCCTCGCAGCAAGAAGGTCTTGGGTTCAAATCTGCAATTTGGCCAAGTTTGCAGTGGGTTCTCTCTGGGTACTCTGGTTTCCTGCTGCAGTTAAAGTCATGCATAAATTAGGGTTAGGTTAATTGGTGTTTCTAAAATATCTGTGAACATGAGTGCAAATGGTTGTCTGTCTCTCTGTGATACACTGGTGGCCTGTCCAGTACTCTGACTCCCACCCTATCACATTTGGGATAGGCCCCAGCCTCACTGCAACCCCGGTAAAGATAAGAGGAGTGCAAGTTATTATAAATCCATTAACATTTTATGTTAACCAGACTCTAGACTTTGTTACACTTTGTTGAACACTCCAAAAAAAATAACTCTTTAAATGAACGTAAAATAATCATGGAAAGGATTTCCACATTAATAAATGGCTTTCTATCACGATTAAGCATTTTTGTTGCACTAACGTAATTTGCATGGGTTGGATCAACTCAATTAAATTAAGTTGGACTCAACTGTAGTAAAACAGTTGATTCATCATTAGTTAATCAAGTTAGTCCAACTCAAGTACATCAAGTTGGAATAACAGAATTGCATAATGCTAAAATAAAGCAATTTAATTACGTGGAAATTCTTTCCATGATTTTTTTGTGTTCATTCAAAGAGTTATTTTTTTGAGTGTAAAGGATAGAAAACAAACAGCCTCTCTCTGCTACACCTCACTAATCTACTGTGTTCATCCAATGTTCCTTTAATTATTCAAACTTGGTTCACAATATCATGTTCTGGGCTTTATCCTTTATATTAACTTTACTTAATCTCAATGCTCTTTATGTGTGTGAGCAACGCTTTTAGTTCTATTAAACACACCCAGGGTAATATACACACCAGCCCCATGTCAGCCTAAATCTCCGCTAGAAAGCACACTTCAAAATTTTCTATCAGGATTTACGCCTCTTTTTGCTTCAAGCATATACATAACATGCAAAAGTTACTGTTAATGCCAGTTAGACAAGTTTCCATTATCTACAACATTTTGTTTCACCCGCCTCAGTAGTTGCTAAGCAGAAACAAAGCAACATGTGTTCCACCTTTACCCTATAAAATAAATCTATGTCATGTTTGTGTCTGTAATCATGTTTTGCATTCATTCGTTACACTCCACGCCATCCCTGCAAGTTAGGAGCTGTACAGTTAAAAGCTACATCAAGTCCAGGCCTTTGGCCTCGCCTATGTTTAAACCATGTGTGTTTGTAAGTGTCATGGTCCTGGGTCATTTTGACCCAGTGTTCTTAGTTTTCCTGTGGTTTTATATTTTGTTCTTTGTGTTCATAGAATTGTTTGGTATTTGGATTCCCCCCGTGTCCGTGCGTGTATTGTGGTGTTTGTTCTGGTACTGTGTTCCATCCTTTGTGTTCTGTATTCTCCTCATCCCCTCGTGTATTCCTTCTTCTCTGCCTCTCTCTGTGCTCCTCTCTGTGTACTCTGTGTTGTGTTTAAGGTCCACATCTTAGTGTCAGTATTTTCAGTTTCGTGTCCTCCCCGCTCTGTCATAGGTGATTGTCCTCAGCTGTGTTCCCCGTGTGTTCCCACTTCCCTCATTACCTTCTGTGTATTTATGTCTGAGTATCCCTTTGTTCCGTGTTGCGTCGTCCCTCTAGGTTGTGTGCATTCCCTCATGTCTTCCCAGTGCCTCAGCTCTAGTTTTTCCCAGTATAGTTTTGTATGACTTATGTTCCTATCAATAAAGACCTGCCTTTTGAGTTATCCCCGCCTGTCTTGAGCCGTGCATTTGGGTCCTCTCTCGCCTTCACACAGCCGCCGCATGACAGAACGACGCAACCACGAAATGGACCCAGCAGGCTCCGCCCGCGAGGAAGACATTCTCCGTGTACAGAGTCTGGTGAGGCGAATAACCCACGCCACGGACTCACGGACAATTTCTGTTGGACTTAAGGCCATAAGGGCAATAGTCGAGGGAAACCCTTTCCTTCGCAAGCTCTCCTGCTATGAGAGCTTTCTTGCTGAACTGAGCCGAGCCAAGGAGGCGTTACAAGCTCGTGAGCTGGCAGACCGCGTCTGTTCCCGGGATTCCACGCCACAGCGACAGCAAACGGAGATCTCCGTCAGACAGCCGCCGCAGCAGCAGCAAGCAAAGCTCGCCGCGACGGTCTCGCAGCGAACGGGGCTCTCTTCAGCCCTGCTGCAGTCACAGCATCAGACCGTCACTCCCCTCACGTCTGGTTCCGACCACCCCTCACCTGCCTCATGCCTGGCAGGAATGTGGTCGGAGGATAAGGGGCCAGTCACCGTGGCTCCGACACGTTCAGTTTTTCTCTGCCACTCCCGTTTCTAAGAGAAATCGGCGTTCTCGCCGTCGCCGTCCCTCACTGCAATCGGAATCCAGTTCCTGCTCTGAAGAGCTGGACGCGGTGAGTGAACAGAACAATTCTCATCCAGCTTCTTCCACACGGGGATTCTAAGCTCTGAGCCAGTAAATTCAGAGTCGGTTACCTTTTTGACTGTTACCTCAGAGTCTGTAAAGATAGAGACTGATGATCCTAAAATGGCTGACTCTGAGGCTGCCTTTCGGGACTCTGAGCATTCTAATTGTCCCTCTTTTGTTTCTTCTAAGTTTGAGAAAATTCAGGAATCAGATTACCTTATTTCAGAGTCAAAAGAAGTTTTGTGTTCTGTAACTGAGAGTGGCGTTTCTGGGTTTCATTCTGAAAAGACTAGGGTTTCTGTTTTCACTTCTCAGCCAAGTTGTGTTGATTCCGAGCCACCTGTTTTTGGATCAGTTAATAGTGAACTTTCAGATGTAGATTACGTATGTGAATCTGTTGTGGAATTTTCTGACTTGGACGATCATAATCTCACTCAGGACATTAAAAATGCTGTTCAAAAGAGAATTTCTCCTACTGCTAAACTAAACAGGGACAGTTCCATCTCCCAGCCAAATTCCATCTATGCTGTTCAGGCTACACCTCATGAGACTGTTGTTGGTGTTGCTTCACCCATGTGTTACGCGGCTCACCAGCCAGTTCATTCTGAGGCTGCCTGTGATAAACCTCATGTTTTCATTACCTCCCCTGAGTTGAGTTTCACAAGCCCAGGGTATGCTCATTCAAAGACTGTTTGTACTGCTCATTGTGAACTCTTCAAGACTATGCGTTCTGTGACTGTCCAGGTTAAGAGCAACAAGGTGTCATCTGCTGTTAACAAGCTGGCAAAAATACTTGGTTTGAACACTGCAGAGTTGGTTGCTCAAGTTAAAGTTTCGGTTCCACGATCATGTCTGTACAACTCTGTGCGCCATGCTTTTCAGCCAGTAGCCCTGGACACTGTGTGTGCAACTTCCCAGGCTGCGTTTTGTAAGACTGTGTTTGTTGCTTCACACCCAGTTTATTCAGACACCGCTTGTGTGATTTCTCCAGCATCTGTGACTGCCCCTGAACTCACCTTTTCTAAGACTGCTAATGTCAACCTGGACAATTTAAGAATAGCAGTTTTACCAAGGTCAGCCTGCCATAAATCTTGGTTTTCTAGAACCATGTCTGGTACCATAGACCTGGTTTTCCCTGTGACTGTTACAGCTCCTCTGCTTCGCTCTCCACCTCCAGTTCCTATACCCAGGGCAGCTCGGGCCCCGCTTCCCCTTGCACCCGTATCAGTCCCTCGGGTGAGGGTGGCTGAGGTCCAGCTGGTCCCTGCTTCTGTCTCCAGCCTGGCAGAGGCTCCATTCATCCCGGCACCCGTACCTGCTCCTCGGGTGGGGTTGATGGACACCCAGCCATTGCCTGCACCTGTTCCGGTTCCCCGGGTGAGGTCAGCTGTGACCCTGCCGACTCCTGCACCCGTCTCAGTTCCTCGGGTGGGAGCAGCAGAGGTCCAGCTTGCTCCTGCACCTACGCCGGCCCCCAGGGTTAAGGCTGCAAGAGCCCAGTTCGTCCCTGCACCCGTATCTGTTCCTCGGGTGGGGATAGCTGGTGTTCGGCCAGGCCCTGCACCCGTTCCTGTTCCTCGGAGGAGAGCAGCCAAGAGTCAGACACCTGCTCGGTCACCAGTTCAACTACCTGCCGATCCACCATCACTGCAACCACCGCTACAACTTGCACTTTTGCCCGTTCAGTTATCAGCTCAGTCATTAACTCTGTTACCAGCTCAGTTTCTTGCTCAACCACCTGTTCAGTCACTGCCATCCTCTGCTGAAAGCTCTTGTGTGCTCACTCAGCCAGTTAAGGACAGCGTCGTGCTGACACATTTTGGACAGACTGTTTGCCCCGCACAGCCCCAGCCGTTGCATCCCAAGCCGACTGCGTGCCCTGTGCAGCTACAGTTGGCGTCCACTGAGCCACAGGTCTCCGCACCTGCTGGCTCTGCACCTCTTCTCGCTGGCGGTTCAGGAGAACCGCTCCAGCCATCCCTGGTCTCCGCTGGTGGCTCAGGTCAGCCCGGCCAGCACCTCGTCTGCGCTGGCGGCTCTGGTCAGCCCGGCCAGCAACTCCTCGTCTCCGCTGGGGGTTCAGGTCAGCCCGGCCAGCACTTCCTAGTCTCCGCTGGGGGTTCAGGTGAACCGCTCCAGCCATCCCTCGTCTCCGCTGGCGGTTCTGGTCAGCCCGGCCAGCACTTCCTCGTCTCCGCTGGGGGTTCAGGTGAGCCCGGCCAGCACTTCCTCGTCTCTGCTGGGGGTTCAGGTGAACCGCTCCAGCCATCCCTCGTCACCGCTGGGGGTTCAGGTGAACCGCTCCAGCCATCCCTCGTCTCCGCTGGGGGTTCAGGTGAGCCCGGCCAACACTTCCTCGTCTCCGCTGGCGGCTCTGGTCAGCCCGGCCAGCACCTCCTCGTCCCCGCTGGCGGCTCTGGTCAGCCCGGCCAGCACCTCCTCGTCTCCGCTAGGGGTTCAGGCGAACCTCTCCAGCCGCTCGTCTCTGCTGGCGGCTCTGGTCAGCCCGGCCAGCACCTCCTCGTCTCTGCTGGGGGTTCAGGAGAACCTCTCCAGCCGCTCCTCGTTTCCGCTGGAGGGTCCGCTTCACCGTCGCCTGGTCCAGCCTCTGCGTCAGCTTCACCGTCGCCTGGTCCAGCCTCTGCATCAGCTTCACCGTCGCCTGGTCCAGCCTCTGCATCAGCTTCACCGTCGCCTGGTCCAGCCTCGGCATCAGCTTCACCGTCGCCTGGTCCAGCCTCGGCATCTGCTTCTGCTCCACCTGGTCCGGCTCCAGCTTCTGCTTCTGCTCCGGCATCTGCTTCTGCTCCGCCTACGCCGTCGCCTGGTCCAGCTTCTGCTTCGCCTACGCCTGGTCCAGCTCCGGCTTCTGCTTCTGCTCCGCCTACGCCTGGTCCAGCTCCGTCGTCTGGTCCCACCTCATCTGGTCCTGTGCCCACCAAGCCTCGACCAGTACGCCCGACGCTTGAGAGCCGCCGTCTTCCACGCGGCCGGCCTCCGGACCCGCTCTGCTGCCGCCGCCGTCTTCCACGCGGCCGGCCTCCGGACCCGCTCTGCTGCCGCCGCGTCTTCCGTCTTCCACGCGGTCGGCCTCCCGGACCCGCTCTGCCTGCCGCCGTCTTCCACGCGGCCGGCCTCCGGACCCTGTTCTGCCGCCACTGCCACTTTTCATGTGGCCGGCCCCGGAACAGCCACTATGAACTTTTGTGTTGTCGCCCCGGGTCGACCTTCTGTTCTCCATGGACGCTGTTTCCCTGGACTCCAGCATCTTTTGTTTTGGACTGTTTTTTGTATGTTTCTGGGCTCGGTTTTGGTCTCCTGCTCCTTGTGTTCTGTTTGTTTTCGGGAGATCTGTCAGCGGTGCAGAAAGAGTTAAATTACGTTCTCTACTGGAGTCCGACCTCATGTGACAAATATGGCCAATGTGATTGGCTGAGCCTTTCAGGGAGCTCTGTTTAGTTTCAGCAGCGGCAAATCTGCGCTGAGAGGAGGACGGTAGCAAAGAGGAAGAACGTGCATATAAGAAAGTATTTTTCAAAGAAACCTGTAAGTCACTTAAAGTCAAGTTCACTCATAAAATGTGTCCATCATAATAACGTTACAGGCTATGCTAGGCTTTGGCCCACATCAGTCTAAAATTGTATGTAACCGTGAATAACGTGTTTTGGAAACTAACTGCACAACAGGCAGCTCTATTAGTTCTCCCAGTCTCAGAGTAGCATTTCTAACTTAGATTGAAACTGTCAGAGAAAACAGCAGCCTCGAGCAAGCCAGGATATTAGTTTACAGAGGCTGTTAAAATTATACGTCTAATGTTAAAATGTTGGTGACACAATAATTTCATCCTAGTGGCACTGACATATTCATAGGGTTAATTTTTGAGACAAAATATCATGAGGTAGTCATGATTTTGCAAATATTCCACCTTGTAGTGCAATTTGCACTACAATTGTTAGGCTGCTGATGTAAATTGATTGATTAGTGTAGATTTGACAAAGAATCTGAATTGATATGTCTCACTTTTTATATGGCACGAATCAATGTGTTATTTCATCAAGAGGCAATATGTCCTAGTGCAGTCAGAGGGGAAAAGCCAGGGCTGAAGGTGAGGCACATCAAGCACAGAATAATAATTTTGTGGTAATCATAGATGAGTTTTATCGACAAAAACCACCAGTTCATTTAGTGTTCCCTTAGTGCTAATGTATAAGAGAAGTTGGTGTACTATAACTGAAGTAATCGTGTTAAGATAAGATTACCTTTCGTTTTGTCACAGCAGAAAGTGGACAGTGCAAAGTTATATAGCAAAAATTAGAATACAATAAGAATAATATACTGTACACAACTGTACAGAATAGAATAAAATAGTAGAATAAAATAGAATAAAATATGCATTAGGATAAAAATAGAATACAAATGTTATATACAACTGGGTAAAAATACAACTTACAACGTCTTATTGCACATGTGTGTGTTTGATCAGCTGCAAAAGTCTTTGTTGTAGAGTCTGACAACAGTGGGGAGGAAAGACCTGCGAAATCGCTCCATCCCACATTTAAGTCCTTAAAGTCATATTCTTTTATTGTCTTGACTGTATTTGAAGCTATTTTTAATTTTGTATGATGCCTGATTTATATGGAATGTGGCTGAAGTAAACTAAAGCCTAAAATACTTAGTCAATCATTTGTTTAATAGTAATTTAACATTATATAATTCACATATAAAACTATGAATTGTAATTTTAAATGGTTTAATAGCATGTAGAATAGCATATGTAGGCAAGTATATTTCTCCTTTTTTTATCAAGAAGCAAAGACGAAAAGGAAAAAAAAAAAGTAACAGGGCGGGTTCGGTGGTTGAAACACCCGTCCCCACTAATGCCAAAACCAAATCTACGCCCTTGCTTTTAGCACTCTCTTAAGAAGCTCTCTCCTCTAGCCTACAAAGAAATCTATGTATTATCTGTATGTGTAAGCCTGCATTATAACCACTTATTCTAGAAAAAAAAAGAAATCAAACATTTTCCACTTCTAAAATCTTCACTTGTTTTCCCCAAAGCATATCTTTTATTCAAAAATGTCCCACAATTTCCCTTTAAATTTGGTGTACAGCTTCTCGTGAACACCGGCATTTTATCTTCTAACCAGGATTCAGTTCATTTTAATCCTTTAACTTAAACATAACATTTTCTGCCCCAGGTTTACCATATCTAAATTATCATAAAATGATCCTAGAACCCATTTCAAATTACCTCTTAAATTCCCCCTTTATATTTGGACACATCAGATGTGTCCAAATAAATAAAAACTCAAAGTGTATCACCCGGGCTTAAGAAATTAAAGGAAAGAGGTTAGTCATATCATCTCTCAGAACAGCTCAGCAATCCTCCTCTCTGCTCCGGCCCTGTAAACCTGTGTTTAAGGAATAAAGTCAATTTAATCATCATGTCAAATCTCCTCGAAGTCCTCGCTCCATCCAGAGCCTGTATCCTTGGAACTTCCTGGAAACAAAACCTGTACTTTACATTTCATACTCAACTCTCCCCTTTATGATCCAATCTGTGTTACAACAAAGAAAACTTAAAACAGAACAGTTATCAGTCATGTGTTTCTTCAGTTAATGGTAACATGAGTTATATCAAACAATGTTTCCCTTTTAGCGTTTAGCATTTTATAATGTAATAACATAATCCAACCCCAGTAAATAAAACAAAGATTCCCTCCAAGCAAACATCAGCATCCCCAGAATTAAATCTTCCACTCCTCCTGTTTGTCAACATTTTATTCATCCCCACCTTGGTCCAGTCACACACTCACTCACATGCATTCACATATCATATTTCCAATATTCGAGACTCCCGCACGAATAATCAGATTCTCCTCATCAGGAAAATGAGATCATTCATTTGTTTTATTTCGTTTTCCTCTTTTTTAGAAAATAGTTCTTTATGCTTTTGTCTGGGTTGACTCGCTGCAATCCTTTTAGACAGGGACTTTCAATCTGATCAGGTCCCCACAGGTAGCCTTTCCTCCACCCATTGAAATCTGGAAAAGTCACCTCATATTTGTTTGTCCGGAAATTTTGTCAGAGCTGTTACTTCACTTTCTTCCAGGCCTGCTTCAGAACAAAAATGAGAAAGAAAGAGAGCTGATTATTAGCTCATCAAAGTACAAAACAAAATCACCTGACAGGTTCTTTAAGTGCACTGTTACAAAAACTATGGGCCCTTTTAGACATGTCCATGTTTATTAAAACTCCCTCTATTAAAATGAAAACAACAACCTGAAAAATCTTAAATAAATCTTAAATTTCACCCGTTCAATGCACTGAACACCTCGTCAAAGCTGCACCGTTTTACACACAACAATGTTCCCCTTTGACACTTCACCATACTTAGAATCAGCCTAAAATATAAACACGTTATAACAATATGTCAACACTAAATTGTAAATTTCTTGTCCAAATCTGCACCTCTGAACTGCCTACTTTGCTTCCTTACCTCAAGGCCTCAATCACACACACAGGAAGCTCCTGTCACCACTCACTCCAGCTAATTTGCATACTGAGTGACATCTCCACAAGTAAACTTGGCAAGAGAAATACATGTTTAAACCTTACCACGTTATTCAACGGGCAGCACGGTGGCACGGTGGTTAGCACTGTTGCCGCACAGCAAGAAGGTCCTGAGTTCAATTCCACAATCAGGCCGGGGTCTTTCTGTGTGGAGTTTGCATGTTCTCCCGTGTTTGTGTGGGTTCCCTCCACTCCGGCTTCCTCCCATCGTCCAAAGACATGCAGTTTGAGGGGATAGGTTAATTGGATAATCCAAATTGTCACTAGGTGTAAATGTGCGAGTGAATGGTTGTCTGTCCCTGTGTGTTGGCCCTAGACTGGCGACCTGTCCAGGGTGTACCCCGCCTCTCACCCTATGACAGCTGAGATAGGCTGCAACCCTGGAAAGGATAGCGAATGGATGGATGGATCACATTATTCAATTATTTTCATTTTCTTTCTATACTAATCACTTACTTTGATCAATCAGTGCAAGAGCACTCCTAAGTCACCCTTTTAAACTACTTTAATCACTTATCTTTTGTTTTTTGTTTTTTCCATAACTCACTCCCTTGTCATACAGCTTCTTTTGAGTTATTCCACAACTCTATTTTATCCAAGTGTGTTTTAAGTGTATTTTCTTCAACATTCACACCATTTTAACACTCATGAAATTAGCAAGCTGATTTAATTACGTATGTTTGTGTTCTTAGCCAGGTTTTATCTATGCATTAATCTTCATGAGCTTATCTCTGTAAGGTTAGTGCATTTTCTGTTTGTATGTGTGATTTTGTTGTATGATTTTGATGTATGTTTCTTTGTGATCTCTGTGATCTTGTAAATGTTTCTTTTGCAGTGTTTCAGACTCCTTTTGACAAGGTGTGTTTTCTCTCTTTGACTCATCACTGGTCATTGTTAATGACATTTCCCCTCCGCCTGTGCCCAGCGGCTTTACCCTTGAAGTCCCATCTCCTCCAGTGACTCCAGGCTCACTTAGGGACTTAGGTTCAAGCAATCGTGACTGCGCCTTTGGTTGTCCCAAAGGCGACATTTGGTTGTCCCAGGGTTGTCCCAGGGTTTCGAGGTGGGATCTTACCCATCATGGGCTGTCCAGCCTTCCATGCTTGCCTGATACAGGGGCCAACTGGGCAAGGGTGTTATCAGGTCTAGGGGACACACTGGTTCTGGAAATTAAAGGAGTGTAAACTTCTTTCTTTATTTCATGTGTGTAATAAACTTTCCAACGATAATTTCACATGTAACAGTTTGTGTACGTGCGTTTTCAATTCATTAATGTAATTGTTAGTTCATGTATTTATTTCTCTCGGTCTGTCTCTTTTCTAAAACCTGTAATGAATATAATTTTATTACTTTTTCTTAAAACATGCATTCGCTTCATCTTCTTAGAATTCAACTCGTCTGTCTATTTCTCTGGGTGCTCCCCTGACATCATCAGTCACACACACACACCTTCCTGTCACACACACAGCAGCACAGTATTTTCTGTTTCTCTTTCCTGTTTCTACAGATTAATCAAACACTTGTTTTTTCATATTTACAGTCTACAAACCCTCTTTAGTTCCACTAAGTCTTCATCTAAAAACAATACACCCTTATTTCATGCACACTTTTAAATATTCCAAGTTTTTTGCATTTGTCAGTTTTTGTGACATCATTCACCCAATACTTTCATACTCGTCTCACACACACTGCCTCTTCTCTCAACCTTCCACTTTTCACTCATTCTACTATAAACCTCCCTAGTGTTATTATTACTTATTTACTATTTGGTACAAATCACACAGTCACTCAAATCAAATACTGACAGCATTCACACAGTTAAAATCACTCAAAATACGTTTTCTTAAGAGTATTTTACAGGCGTGCTTTTCAAACTCAGAAGGAGCAAATGAAATAAAAACAATTGAAACCTCTAATCATTCTCAAAGCACACATAAATGGAAAAATAAAACACCCCAGCATTTATTGCTAAAGAGAAGTTACTATTGAAAGTAATATTTTAGTCTTCGGTATATACAGTGCACTCAATCAAAACTTAGTCAACTACTATACATCCACTACAGCAACTCAGAACTTTATTTATAACCCTCTAATAAACCTAAATGGCGTCTTAAACACACGCATTCAACAATGTTTGCAGCAGTACTTGTGAAACCAACTGTGGTTTAAGCAGTTCACAGCTTCTTAATTTGCATTTTATTGCTTTCTAGGACATTCTAGTCTCTAATTCCTCTGTTTTCATGTTACCTCCCGTTTGACACACACAAACACACACTCCCCCTAAAAACCCACAAAAAAACTACCCCTAAAAACACACACAAAAACCCTTAAGAAACTTCATTCATTTAACTTCATTCATTTAGTTATTATTATTTTAAACCCTTAAGATGTTGTGCTGTGCTTCCTCTGTGCCTGCTGCAACCTATATTAACATAAAGCCAAAGTGTAAACAAGTCTGTCAAATCTAACTACTTATATATCATTGGACTAAAAGAAAAACCACTTACAATCTTCTAAAGTCCTCCTCTGCCCAACAAAAGTCAAATGACTTACACCTATTGTCATGGTCCTGAGTCTGAGGGCTCTGTGTTTTGTGTCCTTTATATTATTCTATGTTCTTGTTTATTCTGTTTTGTCTTTTGTTTAGGTTTGCTATGGGTTAGTGTTTTTGTTTCATGCCTGCCTGTGTTCCCTCTGTCTGTCCATGGCGTTACTGTGTCTGCTCATGAGTCTGCCTGTCAAGTTCAGTGTCCTGTCTGGTTCCCCGTGTCTGTTACTTCCTGTTTTATTCTGAAAGTTCTTGTCTCATGTCAGTGTGTTCAGTTTCGCCTCTCCCCTATCTCGTTAGCCTGATTTTCCCCAGGTGTGTTTCCCTCCTGTCTCTCATCCCTTGATTACTGCCTCAAGTGTATTTAAGCCCTGTGTTTTCCTGTGCTCACTGTCGCGTCGTCCCTCTTGCTGTGTGGATCTCCCTGTGTCTCCCCGTGAGTCTTAGTGTGTTATATCCCAGTTTAGTTTAGTTTGTATTCCTTTTCCCTGCCAGCCAATAAAGCTGTGACTTTGAGTTTGTACCTTGAGTCTGAGCGCCTGCATTTTGGGTCCTACTCCTGCCTGCCACACTGCACTCCTTGACAGAACGACGCGACCACAACATGGACCCAGCAGACTTACCCGGGGAGAGCGACCTGAGACGAGTCCAACGCCTAGTCGAATGGATAACCCACACATCTAATACAAGGGCAAAGATTGTGGGGATAAATGCTATTGAAACAATCCTCGAAGGAAATTCCTATCTCCGCCAGGTCAGAGGATGTTTGGATTTATTGGCCAATTTGCGTAAAGCCCGGGAAGTGGCACAAGCTCGGGAAATAACGGACCTTGCCAACAAACAACTGACAATAGCCACCCCGGAGCAGCCGCGTCAGCCTCCCCGCTGGAGGTTTTGCCCGGCCGGTCTGTGGGAAGAAGCGACGGTCGCACCGCCAGTGCGTCACCCCACAGCCGCATGGTGGGACTCCTGCAGCTGCCCAGCCTCCTGTAGCTCACTCAGCTGCCCAGCCTCCTGTAGCTCACTCAGCTGCCCAGCCTCCTGAAGCTCACTTAGCTGCCCAGCCTCCTGAAGCCCACTTAGCTGCCCAGCCTCCTGAAGCTCACTTAGCTGCCCAGCCTCCTGAAGCTCACTTAGCTGCCCAGCCTCCTGAAGCTCACTTAGCTGCCCAGCCTCCTGAAGCTCACTTAGCTGCCCAGCCTCCTGAAGCTCACTTAGCTGCCCAGCCTCCTGAAGCTCACTTAGCTGCCCAGCCTCCAGTGGCTCACTTAGCTGCCCAGCCTCCAGTGGCTCACTTAGCTGCCCAGCCTCCAGTGGCTCACTTAGCTGCCCAGCCTCCAGTGGCTCACTTAGCTGCCCAGCCTCCAGTGGCTCACTTAGCTGCCCAGCCTCCAGTGGCTCACTTAGCTGCCCAGCCTCCAGTGGCTCACTTAGCTGCCCAGCCTCCAGTGGCTCACTTAGCTGCCCAGCCTCCAGTGGCTCACTTAGCTGCCCAGCCTCCAGTGGCTCACTTAGCTGCCCAGCCTCCAGTGGCTCACTTAGCTGCCCAGCCTCCAGTGGCTCACTTAGCTGCCCAGCCTCCAGTGGCTCACTTAGCTGCTCAGTCTCAGTGCGCCCAGTGTCGCCTGTAGCTCAGTCTCCTGTGCCCCGGTGTCGCCTGTAGCTCAGTCTCCTGTGCCCCCAGTGTCGCCTGTAGCTCAGTCTCCTGTGCCTCCAGTGTCGCCTCCAGCAGTTCAGCCTTCCCCAGTGCAGTCTCCAGCAGTTCAGCCTTCCCCAGTGCAGTCTCCAGCAGTTCAGCCTTCCCCAGTGCAGTCTCCAGCAGTTCAGCCTTCCCCAGTGCAGTCTCCAGCAGTTCAGCCTTCCCCAGTGCAGTCTCCAGCAGTTCAGCCTTCCCCAGTGCAGTCTCCAGCAGTTCAGCCTTCCCCAGTGCAGTCTCCAGCAGTTCAGCCTTCCCCAGTGCAGTCTCCAGCAGTTCAGCCTTCCCCAGTGCAGTCTCCAGCAGTTCAGCCTTCCCCAGTGCAGTCTCCAGCAGTTCAGCCTTCCCCAGTGCAGTCTCCAGCAGTTCAGCCTTCCCCAGTGCAGTCTCCAGCAGTTCAGCCTTCCCCAGTGCAGTCTCCAGCAGTTCAGCCTTCCCCAGTGCAGTCTCCAGCAGTTCAGCCTTCCCCAGTACAGTCTTCCACTCAACCACCAGCTCCACTTTCTCCCCAACCGTCACTACTACCTCTAGCTCAGTCTCCTGTGCAGTCACCTCTAGTTCATTCCCCTGTGAAGCCATCAACTCCACCACCCACTCCTCTTTCACCGCCATTAGTAGCTCAGCTTCCCGTATCTCCGGTAGCCCAGCCCCGCACCTGAACCTTTAGCTCAGTCCCCTGTAGCAGCCCAGTCCTCTGGTCAGTTTAACATTCAGCCAGGGGTCTCAATACCCTCTGGCTCTACATCAGCTCCCCGCTGGAAGCTCAGATGAGCACCAGCACTCCACGGCTCCCACGCCATCACCTACCTTGCCCGCTGGGGGTTCTGGTGAGCCCGGCCAGTCCTTCCTCGTCTCCGCTGGAGGGTCCAGGGGCCCGGTCAGCCTCCCGTCTCCGCTGGAGGGTCCGAGGGCCCCGTTCAGCCTCCCGTCTCCGCTGGAGGGTCCGAGGGGCCCGTTCAGCCTCCCGTCTCCGCTGGAGGGTCCAGGCCCCGTTCAGCCTCCCGTCTCCGCTGGAGGGTCCGAGGGGCCCGTTCAGCCACCCGTCTCCGCTGGAGGGTCCGAGGGGCCCGTTCAGCCTCCCGTCTCCGCTGGAGGGTCCGAGGGCCCGTTCAGCCTCCCGTCTCCGCTGGGGGTCCGAGGGGCCCGTTCAGCCTCCCGTCTCCGCTGGGGGTCCGAGGGGCCCGTTCAGCCGCCTGTCTCCGCTGGGGGGTCCGAGGGGCCCGTTCAGCCGCCTGTCTCCGCTGGGGGGTCCGAGGGGCCCGTTCAGCCGCCTGTCTCCGCTGGGGGGTCCGAGGGGCCCGTTCAGCCGCCTGCCTCCGCTGGGGGGTCCGAGGGGCCCGTTCAGCCATCACCGCCTGCAGCGCCTCCGCCTTTGGCGCCTCCGTCTCCGGCTTCCACGCCGCCACCAGCTGCAGCCTCAGGGTCTTCATCCTCGCCAGCTGCAGCCTCCTCATCAGCTGCATCACCCACGCCGTCGCCTGGTCCAGCTTCAGCTTCATCCGCGTCGCCTGGTCCAGCTTCAGCTTCGCCCGCGTCGCCTGCAGCAGCCGCAGCCTCTGCATCCGCTTCGCCCGTCTGGTCCAGCCTCTGCTTCAGAAGCCTCTGCCTGCCTGGTCCAGCCTCCGAGTCTTCCGCCTCGCCTGGTCCAGCCTCATCGTTTGCTTCGCCATCGCCTGATCCAGCTGCAGCCTCGTCCTCATCTGCAGCGCCACCATCTCCGGCTTCCACGCCGTCGCCTGCAGCGCCACCATCTCCGGCTTCCACGTCGCCTGCAGCGCCACCATCTCCAGCTTCCACGCCGTCGCCTGCAGCGCCACCATCTCCGGCTTCCACGCCGTCGCCTGCAGCGCCATTCTCATCTGGTCCAGCCTCCGAGCCTCCAGCTTCGTCTGGCCCAGATTCAGCATCAGCTCCAGCGTCGCCTGCACCAGCAGCCTCCTCGTCGCCAGCTCCAGCGTCGCCTGCACCAGCACCAGCTTCAGCTACGGCTTTGTCCTCGCCTGGTCCAGCCTCCGCTTCAGCTTCAACGTCTCCTGCTCGTCCTGCTCGTCCTGTCCGTCCTGCTCGTCCGGTCTGGCCGCTTTCCAGGCCAATGACTGGACGTCCTTGCGCCGTGGATGGCCCCCTTCCGGGCCGATGATTGGGCATCGCCGCCACTGCCTCCCGCGTGGCCGGCCTCCAGACTGCCTTCATTTGCCTCGCCGCCGTTGCCGCCAGCACGGTCGGCCTCCAGAACTGTTTCTACACCGTTGCCGTCCACACGGTCGGCCCCCAGAACTGTTTCCACGCCATTGCCTACTGCGTGGCCGGTCTCCGGACCTGCCCACTGCCGCTGCCTTTCGCATGGTCGGCTCCCGGAACTGAACTGTTTTGGCCTCCTGCGCTGTCGGCCTCCGGGTCGGCCCCTGAACTTGGCCATCTGGGCCCTTTTGGACTCTGTCCCTCCGTCCTGGACCCCACCGCCCGCCCTGGTCGGGTCGCTTTCTGTTTTTTGGTTTTTGGGTTTTTTTTTTTTTTTTTGGGCAGTCTGTGTTTCTGTTGGGCTGTCTGGAGCCAGCCCTTGAGGGGGGTACTGTCATGGTCCTGAGTCTGAGGGCTCTGTGTTTTGTGTCCTTTATATTATTCTATGTTCTTGTTTATTCTGTTTTGTCTTTTGTTTAGGTTTGCTATGGGTTAGTGTTTTTGTTTCATGCCTGCCTGTGTTCCCTCTGTCTGTCCATGGCGTTACTGTGTCTGCTCATGAGTCTGCCTGTCAAGTTCAGTGTCCTGTCTGGTTCCCGTGTCTGTTACTTCCTGTTTTATTCTGAAAGTTCTTGTCTCATGTCAGTGTGTTCAGTTTCGCCTCTCCCCTATCTCGTTAGCCTGATTTTCCCCAGGTGTGTTTCCCTCCTGTCTCTCATCCCTTGATTACTGCCTCAAGTGTATTTAAGCCCTGTGTTTTCCTGTGCTCACTGTCGCGTCGTCCCTCTTGCTGTGTGGATCTCCCTGTGTCTCCCCGTGAGTCTTAGTGTGTTATATCCCAGTTTAGTTTAGTTTGTATTCCTTTTTCCCTGCCAGCCAATAAAGCTGTGACTTTGAGTTTGTACCTTGAGTCTGAGCGCCTGCATTTTGGGTCCTACTCCTGCCTGCCACACTGCACTCCTTGACACCTATATTTATCACTCAAAGTCAACAACAATACATTAGAACCACCAAATGTAACTGTGCATATTATCTCAAACTAAAACAAAACCCATCTCAAAATCCTAAAACATCTTACTTCTAGACACCAAAAGAGACATCACTTACAGACATCTTTATTAATGAAATTATTTCAAAGTCAATTTCAGTTTTCAGACCCCAAATCACGGTCCTAAGTATCAACCGTTTATGTATTCTATCTCAAAACGGTGGCCCTGAAGTGCAAACCACAAAAATAAATCACAAAACGCACAACAAATTGAAAAGCGCAAAAACAAATTGAAAAGCGCAAAAACAAATCACAAAACGCACAACAAATTGAAAAGCGCAAAAACAAATTGAAAAGCGCAAAAACAAATTGAAAAGCACAACAACAAATCACAAAACGCACAACAAATTGAAAAGCGCAAAAACAAATCACTTAACGCAAAAACAAATTCACTTAACGCAAAAACAAATTGAAAAGCGCAAAAACAAAAACCAAACCGGAAGAGGTAGGTACCAATGCTGCAACAACAGGCATCACTGATTGGATGATGGATCCGGTAGCCTTTTGAACCGGAAGTTGTTCTGTTTGGAAGTTCGGTGACTGCTCTACCAACTTTTTCCACAACTTGGACAAAACATGTTGGCTGTATCCCAATTCAGGGTCTGCAGCCTTAAAGGCTGCATTTTAAGGCCGATTACGTCACAGCGGCGCACCGAAGGCTGTCCCAATTCAAAGGCTGCTCGAAATGCGGCCCTCAAATTCGGTCTTCATTTCGCTGAATTTTAAGGCTGTGGCGGTGTAGACTTCATGGCCCAACATATCCCACAATTTATAGCGCGGCAGTCACTGTGGATAATTTTGCCGCAGACGGCAGAAGCGTAGCGGCCGAAGAGTAAACTGTTAAACGTAAGTACTGAATATGATGTCACTTTTTTATGTGCAAATGTTTAATAATGAGGAACATTAACACACTACTGTTGGCCACATGTCGGCAAAGTTATTTGCCATTAGCGATGTTTGTACTTTCAGCGTTTACTTTGTTTTAAAGCATTTAAAATATAATAATACAATAGTTGACCTTAACCTTACAGAGAATGTGATGATTTTATGGATAATTAAAGTCAGTCATATATCCACAAACACAACAAGCTGAAAGTCAGTGATGCTGCTCGGTTTGCAGTCCTGAATATGACGGCACAAGCAGGATTCACTGCACTGTTAATGTTAGCTATGTTATATTGCTGCCTCTGTTCGGTGGTGTCGCCAAACGGACTTTAACGTGTGTTTGAACGAGCTGACGGTTCACTCGTTAAGCTGAAAGAAAGATGCTTTAATCACAGGAGTCACACATGTGTCCACTGGACCATCTGGAACTCTTCTTGTTTAGCACTCGTAATAACACAAACACTAAATCCTCCTTCTCTTGTGCTGTTTTGTAGCAGTGTGTACACCTGAGACTGTCACCTGTCTGTCTGTCCTGCACTCTCTCTCTGTTTCTTTCTCTCTGATTGTGGAATAAAAGTATGAACATGTATTTATAAGTTACACTTGTGTTTGAATCCTGCAGCTTATCACACATTTGATTTCCATGTGTGACAACTGCAAGTGTCCAGAGTGAGGACAGACTGAGGGACCCACTGCTGCACATCATCTGTGAGGCTTTGCACCCCTGATGATCCACCAGGACAAACTCAGCAATGTGTGAGGAAGAGGAGGAGGAAGAGCCAGCAGCAGCTGACAGATGGAGAGAACAGACAGACTGTTCCCTGTTTGTGAAGGACTGCTAGAAACATTTAAAATAACTAATTGTCTGTCCTGAATCAGTCTTATTAGGTAATGTTCAGATAATTTGATCATTCCAGTGTTTTCAGTGTGGGAGAAAGTACTCAGGGCCTTCAAGTAGGGCTGGGCTATATCATACCGTTCACGGTAATACCAGTGTAATCTTGGGCAACAATAGGAAAATGAAATATCGCGATAGAATATGGGTAAAACGCGCATGCGCAGTGCCTTTGTTTACATACGCACATGGCGGCGACACAGAATGAGAAGAGCGAAAGTGGATCGTTAAATGAAACGGATGAACCAGAAAAGGTTTGTAAAAATGCTGCAACTTCAGTGGTGTGTAACTGGTTTAGCTTTTGTCCGTCAGATACACAACAAAGCACTATTTTTGGTAGCGCATGCTAGCGGGCCATCGTTATTACCGTGTTGTTTGGAAAATACGGCATACTTAAAATCAATCCTTTGATTTTTCTGAAAATCGACAGTGCCCCTTATAATCCCGTGTGCCTTATGTATGAATTCTGGTTGTATTTACGGACCTCGAAACGATTTCACATGGTACAAGGCGCTCGAAAATCTGTCAAATGTTTTAGTACGACTTTGCTAAGCTACGAACCCGCACCGCTTGATTTGATTGTCGGAGCATTACGGCTATCGTAGGCAGGAGCCTCGCGGAGGGATACGTACTGTGCTTCAACATAATATTACCGTATTGTAACTCATCACGTGACCCGTCGGCAGGAATGCCAGCATAGTTTTTAGCTCTGCACACATTGTCACAGTTTATAACGTATCCTGTCACATAAATTAGTTATCTCAACGCCGATCCCACTATGGACACCTCTTCAACCAAAGACTCACGGAAAAGGGAGATTATTCAATCTCCCTTAAAGAAGAAGTTCAAAGATTCCTCCGTCACTAAGGAAGACCTCGACGAGGCTATTGCTAACGGCGTAAAGCTAGCACTTCAGGAACAACAAAAGTCCCTCAATAAAGTAGTTGCCACGGCAGTCAGAGAAGCTATGGACTCTATTTTGATTCCTGCTTTGCGTGACCTACGCACAGACCTTCAAAAGACCAATGAAGTGGTTAAGAATGTCAGCGGGGAAATCGAGAGGGTAGCTGCAATGGCTAAACGCACTCAAGACCGAGTGGACTCAGTGCAAGTCGCCGCACGTGAGGACAGACGTTCGGTTATCGACCTGAAGAAACAACTTGACCTACTCACGACAAAGCTCACAGATCTGGAGGATAGGGGCCGTAGGAATAACATCAGGCTTGTTGGCTTACCTGAAATGATGGAGGGCTCTGATACAGTCGGCTACATTAAGGCTAATCTCCCCAAGTGGATTCTGTCGCTGGAGGGGGGCGACATCGACATCAAACGAGCGCATCGGGTGTACGACGGCCGCGATACTAATACCAAGAAGCCTCGTACCCTAATCTTCAGATTACTGCGGTGGCAGGAAAGATCGGCAATTCTCAAAGGGGCACGCAAAGCATATCCAGTGAAGCATGCCACCAACACTACTCTTCTTTTCTTCCCCGACTTCAGTCCGGCTACGACAGCGAAGAGGAAGGGTTTCTCTCCTGTCATGAAGAAGGCAATGGCTATGGGCCTGGAGCCGTTCCTCGTTTACCCCGCCTTGATGAAGATAGAGCACGGTGGTAAGAAGATGGCATTCGAATCCCCTCAGTTGGCAGAGGAATTCATTAATTCCCTGCCGCGAAAGCTGAATCCTGCAACACCGCAGTGTGATGATGGAGCCCCCGCTTTTCCGCCCGATCGAAACAGCGCGGCCAACTACGATGGTAATCAGCATACAGGGGAAGGTAACTTAGTGGACATGAACGACTGAACGCTAGTCAGTTGACCTGTTTTAGTTGCACTACGCTTCAAATAGACTGACAGCAGGATCACTTACTTGGGTTAAGGTTGGTTACATTTAATTTAGTGATTTGCTTTGCCCCTTCTCGGGGTACTTTTTATCTTTTTATTTATTTATTTTCCTATTTTGTTGGGGTTTTTTGTGTATTTTATAATTATTTATTTTACTTTTCTTTGAGCTTATGGTGGTCAAACATTTGCTGGCTGTTGTTACTGTACATATATAAGATATGTTTATATTGTTTTATTTTCTATGCGTATTTCTATATTCAAATTTTATTTTATTTTATTTTATTTTTTACTTTTTTTCTTCTTACTTTGTAAGATATTTCACTCAATCGGGAGGGTGTAGGATATACTTACTCATCTAGTTTTTGTTGGCTATGTGTGCATGTCTGACTCTCTGGTTTCTGTGTTGGAGTGGAAGGACTGGTCACGAATCAATCAGAAGTTTATGTTCTAGCAGACCTATGGAGGCAGCTCTGTGCGGTCTGCACCAGTTTTTGTATATAGTTTTTTCCTTCTCTGTCCCCTCCCATGCAGACATATCTCTATGCAGTGTCAAAATTCCAGTAGCACTAGTAAGACAGTACAGTTCTTGGCAGGGATATGGTGGTCTTATATTTTACTATACGTTAACATTCCTCTCTTGCTATCTTCACATTGGGACCATCTTTGGACATTTGCCGTACCGATGCTACCATTGATCATTCTGTCACTTAACGTTAATGATCTTAACTCCGCTATTAAGCGGACACGTGTCCTTGAGTACCTTTACCGTAAAAAGGCTGACATCGCCTTGATTCAAGAAACACATCTGAAACAAGGGGATGTAGCACGCTTTCAGAACAAACATTACAAACTAATAGCTTCGTCCTCTGCCCCAAATAAAACCAAGGGTGTCTGTATCTTGCTGAAGAGAAAATTCGACCTTACTACCAGGTATAGCATGAATGATGAAAACGGCCGGCTGGCACTTGTAACTGGCAGTGTCCTAAACCATAAACTGGTATTCGTATCTGTATACTGTCCAAATGAGCCAGACAGAGATTTTTTTACTTATATTACCAATACACTATTAGAATACAATGATTATTCCATAGTGTTGGGTGGAGACTTCAATGCCGTCGTCAACCCCATTTTTGATAAATCTCATCCAGGTGCAGTAGCTAATCTCTCATCTTCTCTGTTGAATACACTTATGAAAGATCTTAATCTCATCGACCTTTGGCGGATGCAGAATTCCGACATTAGGGATTATACATTCTTTTCTAATAGACACAAGTCATTCTCTAGGATAGACTACATTTTGGTTAGTCCTTCCTTAGTGTCAGGTGATACATCCATTTCTATTCAGCCAATCTTGATATCGGATCATTCAGCTTTGTTATGCTCTGTCGATCTGCCCAATACAAAGAATAGGGCCCCCAGATGGCGCTTTAATACGTCCCTATTAACTAACTCTACCTTTCTAAGCCTGCTCAAGCTCCAGCTGAAGGATTTTTTAGATATCAACGCTAACGAAGATATCAACCCACAAGTCTTATGGGAGACTACAAAATGTTTCATTCGTGGCTTTTCCATCTCATTCTCCTCCATGCTGGCAAAAACAAAACTTGCTCAGGTGTCAAATTTAGAAAGTCAGATAGAATCCTTACAGAATCTGCAAAAACTTAGCCGGTCGGACGATCAGTCCACACTCCTAGCTTCACTAAAAGAAGAATATGATGCAATAACCTTGTCCAAAGCAGAGTTCATCTTGCATAGAACTAGACAGAAGTACTATTTTGAATCAGAGCGTCCCAGTCATTTGTTGGCACTTATGCTTAAAGAATGTGAGACAAAGGCATATATTCCAGCTATAACAGCTGCAAACGGTAAAATTACGACGAATCGTAAGTCCATTAACGCCACTTTCGTGTCATTTTTTGAAAATTTGTATGAATCAGATATCAATTTTAAGGATACTACCTGTAATAGCTTTCTCAAAAATCTGGATCTACCTCATGTTCCACAAGCAGATCAGGATGAGCTAGAGGCCCCATTAACTCTAGATGAGCTGCATAGAGCGCTTAAAGACCTTAATAAAGGTAAATCACCTGGACTAGATGGCCTTCCGCCGGAACTATTTCTAGAACTTTGGGATACAGTAGGCTCACTCATGCTTGGCTCATTTAACTTTGCAATCCGGAACGGGTCTTTCCACAGAGACCAGAAAACAGCACTTATTACCCTTCTCTTAAAAAAGGGAAAGGACCCTCTTGAGTGCTCTAGTTTCAGACCAATATCTCTGCTCACAACTGATCTCAAAGTATTCGCAAAAGCTCTCGCGTTGCGCTTGGAAAGAGTTATCCATATTTTAGTCAATGCAGACCAGACAGGATTTATCCGAGGGCGGCTTGCATCTGATAACATAAGACGGCTGTTGCACATCATAGATGCTGCCAACAGCTATCAAAATCCATGTGCAGTATTCTCACTTGATGCAGAAAAAGCCTTTGATAGGCTAGAGTGGGACTATATGTGGATGGTATTAAAACACTTTGGGTTTAAGCAGAATTTTGTTGCTATGATTAAAACACTATATCACTCACCTTTTACTAGTGTCTTAACGGGGGACCTGATCTCTCCCCCTTTCACATTGCAACGTGGAACGAGGCAGGGTTGCCCTCTCTCTCCTCTCCTGTTCTGCCTCTCTCTAGAGCCCTTAGCACAAGCCATTAGACAGTCCACAATCTCTCCCATAAGAATTGGTGGTCAAAGTCATATCATATCTCTATATGCGGATGATGGCTGATCCGAAGGGCCAGCTCTGTTCTGGGATGCCCTCTGGACCCAGTGGAGGTGGTGAGTGACAGGAGAATGGTGGCTAAGCTGTCATCCCTGATGGACAACATCTCCCACCCCATGCATGAGACTGTGACAGCACTGAGCAGCTCCTTCAGTGGGAGACTGCGGCACCCACGGTGTGGGACGGAGAGATTTCCTCCCCACTGCTGTCAGACTCTACAATAAAGACTTTTGCAGCTGATCAAACACACAAACCCACACATGTGCAATAAGACTGCTATACGTGCAATTCTTCTTCTGACGAAGTTGTGTTTTTGTATTTTCCTACTCAGTTGTATATAGTAGTTGTATTTCTATTTTATTCTATTGTATATATTATTCTATTCTATTGTATATAGTATTTTATTTTATTGCATTCCAGTGTTTTCTACTTTCTGCTACATAACTTTGCACTTTTTGCTGTAACAAAACAAATTTCCCACCCGTGGGACTAATAAAGGCCATCTTATCTTATCTTATCTTATCTTATATTATTCTGTTTTTAAACAACTATGAGATGTCCATCTATCCTTTAATTAAAGACTTTGACCATTTCAGCTCTCTATCTGGCTACAAAATAAACTGGTCGAAATCTGCCTTGATGCCGTTGAACGTTGAGGCTACGAAAACTTCCTTACCCGGATGTGTTCAGATCAAAAGCACTTTTACTTATCTGGGCATTTCAATTAGGGGTGGGCGATATAAACGATATACGATAGAAACGATATAGATTTGGCCAACGATAGAGATTTTGACTATATCGCGATATCGCGATAGCGCATGTTGATGATGTCATCAAGCTGCGCCTGTTTTGGTAGAAAGTATCACAGCGGCTACAACCATTATCATCAGTAAATTATGTTCTCCTGACTGAAGTTTGGCCCGTGTATAGCATCCTGCTATGCAATTGCATTTGTCCCTGACCACCAGAATCCCTCACGTTAACTTTTATCGAGTGGAAAAAAAGTTGCCGTTCATCCTCCAGCTTCACTGTGCTAGTGTTATGCTAACATAGCTGTGTCGCTAGCAATCACGTAGCACAACATTATATACCAGGTAGTCCAACTTCAGTAACCCTGCAAACGCCACTGCTGTTTAGTGTTTCTGTCTTCACTTATGTTGGAAGTGGTAGCAGAGCTGTACGTTTTAATTAGTTTCAAAAATCTCTGTCAGAACATGGTATGAAATGTTTAGGTATAAACTAGCGAGCTAACTTCCTGTTAACTTCTAACTCTGTTAAATTTAATAAATTCTGTTTTCATGGATGCATGGATGTTAAACTTAATTGTTACACCCGATAAAGCAGCAACGCTGATGATTTAATTAAAGATGAAAGAATTTAGACTGTTTTTGCGCTTTTCAATTTGTTGTTGCGCTTTTCAATTTGTTTTTGCGCTTTTCAATTTGTTTTTGCGCTTTTCAATTTGTTTTTGCGTTAAGTGATTTGTTGTTGCGCTTTTCAATTTGTTTTTGCGTTAAGAGATTTGTTTTTGCGCTTTTCAATTTGTTTTTGCGCTTTTCAATTTGTTGTGCGTGTTGTGATTTGTTTTTGTGGTTTGCACTTCAGGGCCACCGTACAAAACCCAGCAAAAAAGTCATACAGTCATGGCAAGAAATAAAAATTTTACTTACAATATTGTAATAAACAAAACCAGCGTCTTAAATACAGGCATTCAGCAATGTGTAACAGTCTCTATAAACATCCTAAAACTCTAGGGACCTCGCAGCTGCTTTATTTGTATTTTCACACACACACAGTCTAAAAATAATACCAGCCTGACTCACAGACTCCTCTCACACACAAGTCTCTTTTATATTACACAGATGTCTTTTAATTACAACTGCAGTATCAGGCCTGACATTTTAACACCTAAATAATTTCGACAAATTTAAATTAACCCTCCAAGGGATAAACTCCAAGTTTTTTGCGATCAATTAACCAGTATCAGGTCCAACCTGTCTCTGGCCTGATTTCTAAAGTCCCTAACTCAATTTAAAAGCGTCCAACGCCCAAGCTCCAAGCTTTACTACCCAAAAAAGCGCAAATACCGTTCCAAACGGTAAAGTGGTCCAACCACTAGTTATTCTGGAGTGCCCCAAGCTCCACAGTGACCAACTGACTATCCCTCGTAGAGGACGAAGGCACGCGTCCGCACCCTCAGCAAGCGTTACCTCTGGACAATGCACTTCTTAGCAGTCCAACTGCCGTTCTACAGAAATTTGTAATACTTTGAAACAACAATCAACACCTCAGAACAAGTGTGTGACCGACGCAGGTCCAACCTTATAACCAATTGGGAGTGTAACCCACAAAACGACCAATGACCTATTATTCTAAATTCACTCAGCAGTCCAACTGCTTTTTATTTAATCAGTACTATCACTTAACGTTTCGTGGCTGTAGCTCAGGAGGTAGAGCAGGTCACCTATTAATCGGAAGGTTGGTGGTTCGATCCTTGGCTCCTCCAGTCTGCATGCCAAGTATCCTTGGGCAAGATACTAACCCCAAGTTGCTCTCCGATGCATCCATCGGAGTATGAATGTGTGTGAATGCAGTTAGAAAAGCACTAAGTACAGATAAAGTGCTTGTATGAATGGGTGTGATTGGGTGAATGCGATATGTTGTATAGAGCGCTTTGAGTACTCCGGGAGAGTAGAAAAGCGCTATATAAGAATCAGTCCATTTACCAATCAGTCCATTATCATTACTTCAATTTCAATTCTCATGAGATTTTCACCAAAATCAAAACAGACATTTACCAGTAATTTCAGTGAGTAAACTTTTAATTTTGTAATATCCAATCTGGCACAGTTTGGAAATAATTCAACAGCTAGTGCCTTACCTTTGAATAAGCCGGCTTATGTCCACTCACTTCGACCACTGACTCGTGTCTGCCCGTTCGAGCGCCTCGGACCCTCTCGATCTCAATCTCCAAGTCTCTCCCCCTCAACCACCGGCCAATGCACCAAATGTTACGGGTCCGAAATTGAGGATGAGAGTAAAACAATGATGGTCCAGAAGAGGTCGGTCAAACAACTGATTTTTAATGAATACATGCAGCGTGGGGAGACGTAAACTGCAAAACATCAGTTGTAAATCCCCGTCCAAAAATACACTTCAGAATGCTTTTATACCATCAGGGTATTATAACGCCCCCTCTTGCGTTTACAACCACATAATTTGCATCTTAAGAACATTGTTTGCCTCTTCTACAGATAATGATCTATTCTAAGAGATAAATGCAGACACAGAAGTTCCCCTTTCTGGCATCCTCTTCCAAATATGGTGATGAGGTCAGGCCTTTGAGGTCCCCATAGACTTGTCCTCCTTCTGTCATATGTTACTAGGCAAACTCAAGTGCAATATGTTGCTGAATACCCTGAGGCCTTTGCTCAGCTACTATTTTACTGTAACACTACACTCATCATATAAACTTTTAAGATTATAGATTCAACTCAACGATTTAAAGTGGTTGTAACTGCACCTGTAATAAACATGTTAATATTTGATTATGATAACCCCTGTAATACAAATTATAACATAATGCCAACAGCTTCAATAAATGCTTGGATGAAATGATAATTAATGCAATGATAAAGATGATGGTTATGTAAAATAATCCCTGTAATTCTATATCATACAAACTTGTGTCACTCGTCTGAGTCTAAATCCATGTGTTCTGGTTCCCTATGTCAAAGATGTGAGCCACAACCACAAACCAAAGTTAATTTAGCCCATAAAGACAAAAACTGCAAAGAGAATGGGTATGAAAAATCAATAGTAAAACAAAAGCCTTGAATGTTTGTCAAAAAAGATGGAAAATTGTATGAAGTTCTCTTTGGGTGGGTAAATATAACCTACTCAAGGTGGCTCTGGAGGAATAGATCCACCCAGAGGGATCAGAGAGGATTTTTCTAGATTGAACTAACTGTAAGAACCTCAAGTACCTTCATGTCTGTGAAGGTTCTCAGTCATCCTGTCACGGCTGGGGCAGCAGTCGTGTTGAGGATGAATGAGGACCCAAAATGCAAGCAGCCGACTGGTGATATGAGTGAGGGTTTATTTACAGGTGGCAGTGGCAGAACAGGCAGTGAGGAATGACAAATGACTAAAGAAACCTAAACTGGGAAAACTAACGAGCAAACCTGAAGTCATATGAAACGGAGAATGCAGAGATACACGGATGACGCAGCTGAACACAGAGAAACGCAGACTACACAGGGATACGCAGACTAACGCAGACGAGCCGACAATGAGCACAGACCGACACCCACTAAATATACACACACCAGGTAATTGGGTAATCACACACAGGAGGGGAGAGCAGCTGATCCTAATACACACGACGACCTGAGGATACAAGCTGAACACTATAACAGACACAGACCTTCAGAAAAGAAAAAGAAATCCAGAACACGAGCCTTCAAAGTAAGACAGGAAACATACAGACTGTTTTACAATACGAGGACCTGACAGAGCACCGAGGACAGACACAGGTAGGGCTGATAAAACACTGAGCTCCAGATTCAACCCTAAACTACTACAAAATCAGAATAAACACAAGGCACAAAGTGAACTCCAAGGAAACACAAAACGCTGGGTCAAAATGACCCAGGATCATGACAGCACCCCCCCTCCAAGGGCTGGCTCCAGACAGCCCAAAACAAAAACAGACGACCAACCCAGGGTGGGCGGCGGGGGGCCCAGGACGGAGGGACCAAAACCAAACAAAGTGTCAGGAGTCAGGAGGCTGGACAGGCTCCTCGGGCCCCCCAGCTGACGAGTCAGGAGGCTGGACGGGCTCCTCGGGCCCTCCAGCTGACGAGTCAGGAGGCTGGACGGGCTCCTCGGGCCCTCCAGCGGAGACAGGAGGCCGGAGCGGTCCCTCGGACCCTCCAGCTGACGAGGCAGGTTGCTGGACGGGCTCTTCGGGCCCTCCAGCGGAGACAAAAGGCCGGAGCGGTCCCTCGGACCTCCAGCTGACGAGGCAGGTTGCTGGACGGGCTCCTCGGGCCTTCCAGCAGAGACGAGAATGGGCTGGCCGGGCTCTCCAGAACCCCCAGCGGACGTGAGGATGGGCTGGCCGGGCTCTCCAGAACCCCCAGCGGACATGGTCACAGAACCAGCGGGCACAGGGGCCCCTGGCACACATCTGGCTGATTGCAGCTGCGCGGAGCACTGGCCCTGCTCAGGCAGCGACAGCTGGGTGCAGTCCTCAGCTGGAGTCTTAGCCTTCAGGGGTCCAGAGTGGGCTGAGGGCTGAAACTCAGCCTCTGGGGAGGCCCTGAAGTGCGTCACAGTCTCTGGGATGACCAGCTTTAGAGGACTGATTACAATATTGTGTGGTTTGTCTCTCTGCTTAGACCGAACAGATGAAAAACAGTTATTTTCAGGTTGGATTGGCTTCGCTTGTTGTACAGGTGGAGCAACAGACACAGGACGCAGGGCTAGTGGCTGCTGAAGAGGAGGCTGGACTGAGGGTGACTGAAATAATGGTTGGGACGACAATGGTGGTGAAGTTGGAGACTGAGCTGATGATAAGGCTGATGATTCTTTTATCAACTGAGCTATAGACTGGGAAATGGACTGTAACATAGTTTGTAACAGGTCTGGCTGTGACTGTAACTGGGCTATGGGTTGTGAGGCTGAATGTGATGGAGGTGACGACTGAGTGGCTAACTGAGCTCCTAGAGGCTGGGCAGCTAACTGAGCTCCTGGAAACACATTCTTATAATCGACAGTTGCATGTGAGCCAGGGAAAACACCATAGTCCTTACTGGCGGCACAGAAAACGGACCCAGAGTAAACAGTCCTTATCTCCAAAAAAGCAGAAACAGTGTCCCTCTCACTCACCACTGCCGGTAGCTTACATCTCCCGACATCCGGCTGTGGGGTGCCGCGCCGACGGCGCGATCGTTGCTTTCTATGCGGAGATGGCTCCGACGGTCCGGGTGATTCCTCGGACGGCGGTTCGGACGGCATGAGCTCCGTAGAAGCGAGTGGACGAGCGGTAATGGTGGGGGGATGAAGGTGGAGTTCGTGGAGAATGAAGTTTTGTGCGAGTGGGTGAAGGGAGTCCAGTAGCCAGGGGTAAGCAGAAATTAATCGCTGTAGCCTGACTTCTACAGCGCGGTGTAGTTCCTCTCCCTCACGTTCAAGCCACAGATTAACCAACCTTGAGACGGAGTCAATTAATTCCTCCCGAAACTCCTGGGAGGGTGCGGATGCTGCTGGGTCCATGTTTGGTCGGCTCGTACTGTCACGGCTGGGGCAGCAGTCGTGTTGAGGATGAATGAGGACCCAAAATGCAAGCAGCCGACTGGTGATATGAGTGAGGGTTAGTGATGTGTCCTGTGTGTCGAAGCTTCGAATCGCGCTTCGGGTAATCTCGGGGGCATGTTTGTGAAGCGCGTATCGAGGCTTGCTTTGATTACGTATGCAGTGACGTTCGAGGCTTCGCGGGCAGTCCGTACCACGTGACTGGTTCGGGAACTGGTTCGCGCCAGATTCGAAATAAAATGGGCAGCAAAACACAGCTGATTCCCCCATCACACTGTGTTGCGGAATTGGATTGTTTACGTGCTACATAGTTACTTGAGCATTTCTTCTTCGATGGAGCCTGCAAGGAAGAGATTTGTTTTCTCTTCTAATAAAGTATGCATACAGTAATAAATATCACAAATTATAAGTACCATAATATAAATAAACAACACTACAGATCCTATAACCTGATTTATGTCTTTTAGTTTATTAAAAAGTGAAGCGCCACACAGTTTGTGTCATTATCCAGATGTACATAAGCATGATTACACAGTTATAGGGGCGGGTTTTGATTATCGATTAAAATCGATTCTCGCTTGGAAAACGTGATATTGTTTAATTAAAATCCTGAATCGATTTTTAATATAACTTTATTTTGCCCGAAACGCCAGAATCTCAGGTTAAACCTCACAAAAATTTCAACAACCACCAAACAGCTAAAACAGTAAGTGACAGCAGGTACACGGATTCTGCACAAAGACGCAAACACAAAGCGCGGAACCGCTGACGGATCAGAATCAGTGAGATGTCGCCTTTCTCACCCGACGACACGGACACGGTCGGGGCTGAAAGGACAGCTCACTGATTCTCATGTGTCGGCGGGTCCGCGCTTCGTTTTTACGTCTTTTTGCGCTGATTCTGACGCTGCATTTCTCTCCAAACAATATTGACTGAACCAGCAGCAAAAGAAGATCCAAACTACGCTTCACATAAACATCGTCATGAATTCACTCTGACTTTTGCTGTTTTGCTTCCACCACGATAAAAATCACACTTCATGCACAGCTCTCTCTCTCTCTCTCTCTGTACTTGAAGAACAGTTTCCAGTCTAAAAATCTGTTTTCTGCATTATTCCCTTGCTTGTTACGCACAAATCTACCGTTGTTTACAGCGCTGTCAGCCGCTGTTTTTTCCTTTTACTTACTACTGAAAAGAAAACCTAATTTCTGCTGTTCAATAGGCTACCAAACAAATTTAAACTTTTTAACATTATGCAAAATTGCAAAACGCTTAGCCGTGTCTCTAAACCTCTGTAACTTTGCTTTGCTTCATTCAGCAGCATCAGGTAATGTTCATATGTTGATGAATGGTTCTTTCGTTTTTGATCTGCTGCAGAATATTTTTATAAATCGTATTTCTGTTTTATCCTTAGCTGCTTTGACACAAAGGCATCTGTTGTGATGCTCACACCTTTGATAAAGTCTCGCAAGTGTCAGTTTTCTTTTTATAGATATAAAAATATAGAAATGTACTGATCCATGATCTGAATTATAATATTTCTGACTGAGACAAAATTTCCCCTGATCGAATCGATTCTAGAAATCAGTGACAATACGCAGGCCTAACAGTTACACAATCATACCAAAACTCTGTCCTGATAGTTTCCACTTTCTCTTTTGTATCAGACATACTGAGACAATATTTGGGATAAATAACCACGAAAACAATCTATTTATTCAGTTTAGAGGTTTACACATCACATCATTATAATCACAGAGCCTATTTCACTTAAATCGTCCACTTGATGGCACAGTAGAGCAAATGAATCATCACAATGCTTCGAACCATGAGTCGACCAGTTGGATGGAAAGCTTCAGCTCATCACGGGGCTTCATCTCACCATCACTAGTGAGGGTTTATTTACAGGTGGCAGTGGCAGAACAGGTAGTGAGGAATGACAAATGACTAAAGAAACCTAAACTGGGAAAACTAACGAGCAAACCTGAAGTCATATCAAACGGAGAATGCAGAGATACACGGATGACGCAGCTGAACACAGAGAAACGCAGACTACACAGGGATACGCAGACTAACGCAGACGAGCCGACAACGAGCACAGACCGACACTCACTAAATATACACACACCAGGTAATTGGGTAATCACACACAGGAGGGGAGAGCAGCTGATCCTAATACACACGACGACCTGAGGATACAAGCTGAACACGATAACAGACACAGACCTTCAGAACAGAGAAGGAAATCCAGAACACGAGCCTTCAAAGTAAAACAGGAAACATACAGACTGTTTTACAATACGAGGACCTGACAGAGCACCGAGGACAGACACAGGTAAGGCTAATAAAACACTGAGCTCCAGATTCAACCCTAAACTACTACAAAATCAGAATAAACACAAGGCACAAAGTGAACTCCAAGGAAACACAAAACGCTGGGTCAAAATGACCCAGGATCATGACACATCCAGGTCATTGTAGTCTAAGGAGCTTGGAAAGTTTACCGGAAGCCCACACACATGGACCAGTACTTCCTCTTTGACTCCCATCACCCTCTGGAACACAAACTTGGAGTAATTAGGGCCCTACAGCACCGAGCAGAACATGTTCCCTCTAAGCCTGAAGGGAAAAAGAAGGAACACACACATGTAAAGGAAGCACTTAAAACATGTGGCTATCCTAACTGGGCGTTCATGAAGTCAGCAAAGAGGCACAGAAAAGAAGATCAGACACCAGCGAGGGAGGATAAGAAAGACAGACGCAACAACATTGTCATCCCCTATGTAGCCGGTGTATCAGAGAAACTCAGGAGAGTTTTCTCCAAGCACGACATCCCAGTGTACTTCAGACCCAGCAACACACTCAGACACAAACTGGTTCACCCGAAAGACAAAACTCCAAAACACAGACTGAACAACGTGGTGTATGCTGTACAGTGCAGTGAGGAATGCCCAGACCTCTACATTGGAGAGACCAAACAGCCACTTCACAAGCGCATGGCACAACATAGAAGAGCCACCTCCACAGGACAAGACTCAGCAGTCCACCTGCATCTTAAGGATAAAGGTCACTCTTTCAAGGATGCCAATGTTCACATATTGGACAGAGAGGACAGATGGTTTGAAAGAGGAGTGAAAGAGGCCATCTATGTCCACTGTGAGCGACCATCTTTGAACAGAGGCGGTGGTTTACGACACCAACTGTCTGCCATCTATAGGGCTTTGGAGTTGACGTCACTGGAGGTGGGCCACGCCCCCTTTCCGCCATGACAGTAGGCTAGACACAGGATTCAGCTTCAGCTATGGTTCGTACGTGTTGTGTTATCAGTTGCAACGTTTGATCACACGATCGTGAAGGCAAGAAGCTGGATAATGGGCTCTCTTTTCATCGTTTTTCAATCTGGAGGCAACGTGAGGGATCCCATGTATCCGATATTACTAAACAAAGACGTCAGGCTTGCATTGCAGCGGTGAGACGAGCGGATCGAGTTCTGTGCAATCCCAGCTTTTTGTTGGTTTGGTCTCTGCATCTTCTTTCCGGTGAGTTCTAAATTAATTCATATCACTATTAAAATGCTTTTAGTGTTATTTTCAATGTGCTGAGGTCATAGATAATGAGATAAAACATGCTAATGTGTGATGCTGCAGAACCACGTCATGTCATCATGTCGACTGAGTAGCTTATGATTTAGCAGTATTGCAGGCAAACCAGTATATGAAATGGATGTAACAAATCCAGACTGGGCACCAACACTGCTCATGGGCCTCTAAAAACATACTAAATTGCTCTCATTGTACACTAATCCGCACATAACTTCCAGATGAATCACACACCTGTCATGTGCACTAATTTTATCTTACAGGCTTTTATGCAGCTGCAGAGTCTGAAGGTGTGCCGCGTGCAGAAGTAATCCCTTCTGCCGCGTGAGATCCCTTCCCAGATGCCTTAACGCCAACTCACATTCTGGGCCATCTGACCTCAGGAAATCACATGATAGGGTGGGGCCAGGTTTCACAATGAGCTCACCGGAAACCCTGGCTGATTGGGGCCCACACCCGCTTTCACACCTTGGCTCATGTGATTAGGTAGAGGATCATCAGGGGGTCCTTTACTCCCACTGGGTTTAAATCTGGGACTCTCCACCATTTGACCCTTAGAACTGAAGAAGCTTCTTGGATGACAGATGAAACGTCTTCAAGCAACTTAAAGAAGTCCAGACGCTTTTCTTTCCAACCTCCTTAGACCTCAAGTACCTTCACTTGCCAAGAAGCTAAACCCAACACAAACCAGGTCGGCTCATTTTTAATATATTTAATTTCACAAGTCATATTGACCATGCTCTAAAAACACAAAACCTGATGCAGTCTCTCACCTATGAGTCAGATTCTTCCACTGAACCTTTGTCCACGGTTCTTCCAGCCTCCTGCTTTGTGGAAGTTGTTACCTGGAAGAAGGGGCTGGAGCCTATCCCAGCTGTCCTAGGGCATGCAATATATTTTATTATTTATATGGTTTAAACTTAAATATAGTCATGTTGAATAAATCTGATTCTATTCTGATCAGTATTCAGTGTAATTAGCAACCGGCAAATTCACATATAAGTTGTGGTTCTGTGTTCAACCATTAATGCCCCTTTTCTGCTAGATCATGTACAATAATGGATTGGTAACAGAATTTTTTATCTTCTCGCATTCCTGCAGTCAAACCATGAGCACCAAGGTCAAAGCTGGATCATGTACACACACAAAATCAGAACATCAGAACATTCATTTTCACTACTCAAACTACATTTCTCTTTTATATATTGATCAAATTAATGTTTTTGATTTATCTTTGATTAAATATAAGATGATTTACTACAAGCAGATAGGGAAAAGACTCTGTTTTAGCACTCTTATAATTTTTATCACTTAAGGCTGGATAAGACCTTTTACCCTCTCAGCTGTGATGACAAGGGAAAGCCAGGGGACTTCAATCTCTCTCTGTCCCACCGCTCTCCAAAAGCCGAGACAAGGGAAGGAGAGCAGTAATGATCAGTGAGCAGTGGTAAAGTTCATGCAGAGAAACAGTGCTGCAGTTGTGATGCTTGCTTTGAGAGTGTTGCTATAACAAACATGATGGGTGCCAAGAGTGGAACTGTGGCGCTCTATGAGAAAGTCAGGAGTGGCAGAGAAGTGTATGAAACTACAGCAGCTGGCAACCCAGGTTCATCTGGTTGAGCTAGTTTGGCTAGCTAAAGCACGTCAACAAAACAACAAAAACGTCTTTCTAAAAGAAGGAATGAAGAAGGCCTCAGACACAGGTGAAGCAAGAAGAGGCACTGAGCTAGATATTTTTATACTTCTCACACAATTAAGGCAAGGCAAGTTTATTTATATAGCACTATTCAACAACAAGGTGATTCAAAGTGCTTAACCCTCATGTGTTTATTTGGTGCTTAGTAATTTTGTGTTCCCACCCAAAAATGAGTCCCCTTAAGACTCATCATAAAAACTGTAATAACAGATATATTACTGTCACAGTTCTGGGTCCATTGGACCCAGTATTTTGAGTTTATTATGTTTTGGTTTACTTTTGCATCATGGATTATTCTTTATGTTTCTCTGGTACTTTGTGTTTCAGTTATCTTGGTGTTTTGGATTGTTTTCTCATTTTGTGGTGATGGCGATGATGAAGATGATTATTATCACAGTTTCATGTTTCTGTTATCCATGTTTTAGGAATTGTGGTTTCACTTATAGTTCAGTTCCATGTGTCATTTTCTGTCTGTCTCTCTGTGTTGAGTCTGTGTCTCTGAGTTGTGATTCATGTTTCCTGTTTTATTGTGAAAGTCTTTGTCTTATGTTAGTGTGTGCAGCTTTGTTGAAGAGAGTTTGATATAAAATGGCAAGCATTTCTGCTGCAATAATAAACAATAACGGGCTAATAGGGCATCCCTTTGTATGCCACCAATTAATTTTAAAACTATTAGAAAACCCTTGATTGAGTGCAATACTACTTGTTATATCTCTGTACAACATCTTCATTATACTAACAAATCTGGGACCAAAACCCACAGCCTCCAGAGCTTTAAATAAAAAATTATGCTCCAAAGAATCAAAAGCTTTAAAGAAATCAAGAAATAAAATGAGGCTATCATGAGGAATTAAATGATTGTAATCCAACATATCTAATACTAAACGGGAATGATGATGGATATGACGTCCTTTTATAAAGGCTGACTGTGTCTCATCTATTATTTGAGTTATTCCTGTTTTTAATCTGTTGGCATAGACATGAGCTAACAATTTGTAATCACAGCAAAGAAGCGTGATAGGTCTCCAGTTATCTAAAAGGATAGAGTCCTTCTTAGGTTTAGGAAGTGAAGAAATTATTCCTCGTTTCATAGTTGGAGATAACATTTGATTATTTATACATTCATTAAATACCTCTAGTAATAAATCTCTAATATCACTCCAGAAATACCTGTAAAATTCAATTGTTTTTTTTTTTTTTTTTTTTTTTTTTTTGCTTTTAGTAGCAACTTTATTGGTCAGTATTTCTCACAGAGCTTTGAGTGTCACCAACTTCAAACCAAGCGTGTCACTTGAAGCCTAACAAGATGAATTCTCCCTTGATCATGATCATCGTGCTCATCAATTAAACAGCTTTTGTGTGACACAGTGGGAAATCAGGAACTCACTTTTTTTTTTTTTTTTTTTTACTGGGGGAAAGAAAGGGAGAAAGAAAGAGGGAAAGAAAAACAGTGGGGAAGAGGGACGGGAAAAAGGGCAAAAAACCAAAAACCAACAGAATAAGCAGACGAAAAAAATACATATATCGATCACCTGGATCACCTGTTGAGAAAGAAAGAGAAAGCAAGCAGAAGAAAACGAGAGTAATAAACAACATCACAATGATCTATGGGAATATGACAGTAAATACTAAATGTTAGACATTATTGTGCAGCGCGTAAGATCGACAGCGCACAGTGTGCTTTGAGGTAAGAGCCAAAAAGGGTGTAGTTTGTGTGTGATCACCCGTGTGTACACCTGTGAGCATGAACGCTTGTTTTTAAAAGGTTCCTTCATGTAATGATCTGCTAGAGGGTGTGGGGGGGCCACTGCCCCGTCCTCCAGGGCATGACGCAGGTATGGAGGAGATCAAAACTCCAGACGTCCAGAGGCCCCCAGAACACAAGAGACCAAGGAAGACCAACAGAGGGGCAGCCGCGCCACTATCCCAGAAAGAGCTGAGGAGAGTCCCAGATGAGGGGTCACTCAGCAGCCGCGGAGCAGAAGCCAGGGGGGTTGCAGTGACGTGCCCGTGAGCTCCGCCGGCAGCCAGCTGTGCCTGAGTGACCGAGCCCCGGGCCGAGAGGCCGAGGGCACCCTGCCTCCGAAGTGGCCCGGGCGAGCCCCAGGCTCCAGGCCCCGATAAGCAGCCGCCAAGGAGTGAGCCGGTGTGTACCTGGGCGCCCACCCCGGACACAAAGAACCACCAATGCACCGATGTCTGAGGGCGTCCACCACCGGCAGGGGAAGTGGTGGGGGGAGATAGGCCTCCAAACCTTGGAGGGCCTGAGATGTCCCCAGAGAGGTGGCGTCTGATACCCAACCTGACATATAGACACAGACATACAGGCACACACAGATACAAACATCCATTCCCACCCTCATGCTCTCATAGGCAATTATTCCACACTCAACCAACGCGGAGACAGACATAAAGAGACGCTGTACACACAATCACTCTCCCCAAGCGTACTCTAAGAACCGGGTCTGGGTACCCTTGCCCCTGGAGGGGGAAGCTGCACCCAGACCCAGGTGGTGTTACCCTTTTCCCTGCGGTGGGGAGAAGCAGGCCGCCCGACTCCACAGCAGCAGGGAGGCCCCACATTCCAGACCCCAGTCGGACGGCCAACTCCTCCTCCTAGCCCCCCCCCACTCCAGCAGGCCGCAGAGAACGGGGGTGTGTGAAGACTCCAAACCTCCCTCCACCCGCTCATATGTAGTGTTGATGTATGTGTGTTCTAAGGTGCATTTAAAACCCAGGAGGGCATGGAGCTACCTGCCAGAGAAGCAGGTAAGCGCATAGTCCCTCCTGCTAGCCCTCAATGTCTACGTGTATTTAAAATTGAGAGGTGGGCAACGGCGCCAGGGGTGAGGTGTACACCCTGATGGTAATTTGGATTCTGTGTGGCGTGCCCACCCCCAAGATCCTATATGTATGTGTAATGAGAGTGTGAGTAATGTGAATGTCTAAGTTGTGGGATAAAATTGAGGCAGAGGCAGCCAGAAGGGGGACAGGGGGGGGGGGGGGGGGTGCCTCCCCCTGCACCCTGGTGACACACCCCTACCCCAAGGCCCTGCATGTGTGGGTGACTGTGGTGGAGCGAGAGAGGGAGGCAGCTGGAGATGGGGAGGGAAGGAAGGGAGGG